>JAKSZT010054072.1:57027-219801 GCA_026826555.1 Tolypeutes matacus | reverse complement strand
AACCTGCACTGAAGCTACAAGAAATACAAGAACTTAACAACCAATCATAATTAAGGAGATTGAATCCTTTGTGAAAAATCTCCGAGCAAAGGAAAGTCCAGGACCAGATGGCTTCACAGGTTTATTCTACTAAGCATTTCAAAAAGAATTATCACCAATCCTGCTTATACTCTTCCAAAAAATTGAAGAGGAGGGAACATTACCCAACACATTTTATGAAGCCAACATCACCCTAATATCAAAGCCAGATAAAGACTCCACAAAGGAAAGAACATTACAGATCAATCCCTCTAATGAACATAGACGCAAAAATTCTCAACAAAATACTTGCAAATCGAATCCAACAGCATATCATAAGACTTATACATCACGACCAAGTGGGATTTATTCCTCTTTTGCAAGGCTGGTTCCACATAAGAAAATCAATCAATGTTATACACCACATTAATATATTGAAGGAAAAAAAACCCACGATCATCTCAATAGATGCAGAAAAGTCATTCGACAAAATCCAAAATCATTTTTGGATAAAAATACATCAAAAGATAGCAATAAAAGAAGAATTCCTCAATATGATAAAAGGCATATATGATAAATCCACAGCCAACATCATACTCAATGGGGAAAGGTTGAAAACATTCCCTCTAAGATCAGGAACAAGACAAGGATGCCCACAGTCACCATTATTATTCAACATTGTACTAGAAGTTCTAGCTAGGGCAATAAGACAAGACAAAAAAATTAAAGGCATCCAAATAAAAAGGAGGAAGTAAAACTCTCACTGTTTGCAGATGACATGATCCTGTACTTAGAAAATCCTGAAGTATCCACGACAAAGCTACTTGAACTAACAAATGAGTTCAGCAAGGTGGCAAAATACAAGATCAAAACGCAAAAATCAGTAATGTTTTTGTACACTAGTACTGAACAACCTGACAAGGAAATCAGGAGGAAAATTCCATTTTCAATAGCAACATAAAGACTCAAATACCAAGGAGTTAATTTAACCAAAAAAGTACAGGACCTATATGCAGAAAACTACAAAACAATGCTGAAAGAAATGAAAAAAGACCTAAATAAATCGAAAGACATTCCGTGTTCATGGATTCAGAGAATAAATATCGTGACGATGTCAGTCTTGCCCAAACTGATTTACAGATTCCATGAAATACCAATCAAATTCTCAACATCATACTATACAGAATTAGAGAAGGCAATTACCAAATTCATCTGGAAGGGTAAGTGCACCTGAATTGCCAAAAGCATTCTAAAAAAGAAGAGCAATGTGGGAGGAATTTCACTGCCTGACCTTGAAACATATTGCAAAGCAACAGTTGTCAAAACAGCATGGTACTGGTGTGAAGATAGATATTTCGGTCAGTGAAATAGAATTGACAACCCAGAAATATACCCTCACCTATATAGTCAACTGGTTTTTCATGAAACTACGAAGCCCACATTAATGGGAAAAAACAGTCTCTTCAACAAATGGTGTTGGGAAAACTGGATATCTATAACCAAAAAATGAAAGAGCAACCCTATCTCACCCCCTATACAAGAATCAACTCAAAATGGATCAAAGATCTAAATATAAAAGCCAGGACCATAAAACGACTGGGAGAAAATGTAAGGAAACATCTTCAAGATCTTGTAGTAGGTGGTGGTTCCTTGGACCTTACACTCAAAGCACAGGTAACAAATGAAAATTAGATAATGGGGACCCCCCTCAAAATTAAACACTTACACCTCACGGGACTTTGTCAGAAACGTGAAAAGCAACCAAATCAATGGGAAATAATATTTGGAAATCACATATATGATAAGGGTTTAATATTCTGGGTATATGAAGAGATGTTAAAACTCAACAATAAAAAGACAAATGCCCCAATTGAAAAATGGGCAAAAGGCTTGAATAAACATTTCTCCAAAGAAGAAATACAAATGGCAAAAAAAAACACATGAGGAATTGCTCAACACCACTCATGATTAGGGAACTGCACATCAAAACTACAATTAGATATCATTTTACACCAATGAGAATGGTCACTATTAAAAGTACAGAGAACTACAAGTATTGGAGAGGATGTGGAGAGTTAGGAACATTTGTTCACTGTTGGTGGGAATGCAGAATTATATACCCACTCTGGAGGACTGTTTGGCAGTTCCCAAAGAAGTTGAATCCAGACTTGCCATGTGACCGTGCCATACCACTACTGGGTATATACCCAGAAGAACTGAGAGCAGTGACACGAACAGACCTCTGCACACTGATGTTCATAGTAAAATTGTTCACCTTTGCCAAAATTTGGAAACAACCCAGGAGTCCATCAACAGATGAATGGATAAACAAACTGTGGTATATTTACACGATGGACTATTATGCAGCTGTAAGAAGAAATGAAGGTGTAAAGCATATGGCAACATGGAAAAACCTGGAGGACATAATGTTGGGTGAAGCAAGCCAGACACAAAAGGATAAATACTGTATGAATGCATTACTATGAACCAAATATATTGTGTAATGTTTTGTTTGATCCTATATATATATGTATCAATTACATTTACTTATGAAATGTATATATTTATTCATCTGTGTTTACTTTTTAGTTTTGAATGGTTTATATTTTCAATTATTAAATGTACAAATAAAGTTCCAAAAAAAAAATAAAAATAAACACATCAACAACAAAAACTAATAAGTTTGCTAGCAGCAACTCACTTTCAAAGAAAAGTAAAAGAATATTCTTCAGGCAGAAAGAAAATAATCTGAAGTTTCAAGTTTCAGGATGGATTGAAGAGCAATAACTGTTAATTAAATTCATATATGTAAAATACTGTTGAATGGATAAAGTAATAAAGATATCTGTGGCCTAAGACATCAATAAAGTGTAAAAATACACCATAAAATAATATGTAGCATAAGATTGGTAAATGGATATGTAACAGTTTGATATCATTATGAATTCCAAAAATAGATATTGAATTATGTTTGTAAACTAGTTTGTTAATCTGGGCATGATTAAGTTATTATAAGGGCATTGACTGGGCCACAGTCAGTAGAGAGTTGAGCCCAGCTCCTTGGTGGTTGGGGTCTCAAACATGAAAAGACAAGGCAAAGGACAGAACTGGAGTAGTTTTGATGTTGGAGCTCTAATGAGTAAGGACACAAGGCACCAGGGTAAAGAGACAAGTCATTCACCTGACAGTTCACAGATGGCCTTGTGGTGAGAGGCAAAGCTTAGAGAACCTCATAGTCTACAGCTGATCTTGTGGAGGAAACAGAGGAGCTGAGTCTAGAGAGAAATTCAGCCCTGCAAAGAGAGGAACCCAAGAAGCCTGAACCCTTGCAAGTGTCGGCAGCTGTCTTGCTCCAAGATGGAGTAACTGACTTTGGTGAAGGAAGAAATTCATGCTTTCTGGCCTGGTAACTGTAAGCTTCTACCCCAAGTAAATACCCTTTATAAAGACACAGCGATTTCTGGTGTTTTGCATTAACACACTTTTGGCTGTGTAATGCAGGATATAAAATGTTTTGAAATGTGTTATTTGGCCAGTCAATAATAAATAAAAAGTGCAGATTTGAAAAGGCAAGCAAAACTGATATAAATTCCCTGGTAAACTTTAAAGAATATTAAATAGTGTATCTCATCCAAATAAATGGAAGAGAAAAATTCAACAAAAATAGTCATTCCTAAACAAAATATTCAGGATTTCATGGGCTGACATGTTAGCTTTGGTCTGGGGCCACCTTACTCATGCATCTTTGGAAGCTGCACTTTTCTTCTTCTTCAGAAGCCTGAAGGTTTCAGGGTTGATTTCTGTGCTGTTGTTTTGTCCCCATGGTAAATCAATTGTTGTATCACTTCCCCATTTCCTAGTTATGAAGTCACCAAACTGGATGTGATGCTCCTTTGAAGCAAGAAGAACCATGAATGATAGAACAAATTAAAAGGAGATATTGTTGCGCTTCCCAAATTGGATGCTTAGATGACTGATATTGGATCTTTCCTCTTTTCTAATGAACACATTCAATGCTATAAATTTCACTCTCAGCACTGCTTTTTCTGTACCTCACAAACTATGAAGAAGTATAGGTCATAAAGAAGCATAAAGAAACATATAGTAAAATGCTTGTGAGTGAAGCTATATCCACTTCCACAAAGTACAGACTAAAGATGAAGGCAGATTATGTCAGAAAGTTGGGAAAGTATTTTCTCTGCGTGCAAGCATTGTTTCCTCAATATAACACTTCTATGAATGTAACTACACTTTAAAGTAATTTGCATCATGCTTACCAAAGCATGAGTTAATCTAGGTAAGGAAAAAAGAATGAAGGCAATGAGTTTTACCAGTTTGCGCCACATGGTAGTCCTCCCCTTTAAGTATAATGAGTGTGAAGTTTTCTTGGAAATTCAACCTCATGAGATACCTGAGAAGTAATCCTTCAGAGAAACCGTTTGGGATTTCATGAATTTGGGAAAGCTAGAGTCACATCAAAGAAACACGCAGGAATAAAACCCTGTGTATGAAAGGAATTTTGGAAATTCTTCAGCCAGGCATTAAATCTCATTGAGCATGAAGTATTCACACATTAGTTAGTATCATAATGAACATGGGAATGCTTCCATCTGAAATAAAACCTCATGGACTATGAGAAAATTCAAACTAGAGGAAGCCATATGAGTGTCCTGAATGTAGTCTGCTCTTTACAGTCATTTATTCCTTTTCATTTTAAAAGTCATACAGGGGAATATGCATAGCAATGTGATACATGTGGGAAAAATTTTAACCTGACAGAAAACCTCTTTATTCATCAGAAAATTCTTCCTGAAGAGAAATCATATATAGGTGGGAAAACTTTAATTCAAATGTCAAATCTCAGATACAAGAGATTTCCTAGTGCAAAGAAATCCTATGAAAATATTGCATGTGAAAAAGTCTTTAGGTACAAATCACATCTCCCAGAACATGAAAAAACACATAGTGGACAGAAACAAAATTAATGTAAACAATGTGGAAAAGCCTACAGCCAAAAGCAACAGTTCATTAAACGTCAGAGCATTCATTTCTGAGAAAAACCCTATATATGCAATGAATGTGGAAAAACATTCAACCAGAAGGAAAACCTCATTAACAATCTGAGATTATATACTGGAGAGAATACCTATGAATGTGATGGATATGGGAAATTTCTCATTCAGAAATCAAGCCTCATTACACACCAGAGAAGGCAAACTGGATAGAAACCCTATATATGTAAGGAACATAGGAAAGCCTTCAGTAGCAAATAAAATCTCACTGACCATGAGAAAATTCATAGAGGAGGGAAACCCTAACCATGTAAGGAATGTGGATTAGCCTTCAGCCAGAGCCGTATCTCATTAAACAGTACAACATTCATACTAGAGAGAAACCCTGTAAATGAAATGAATGTGAATTTCCAAAGAACCTCGACTTCCAGTCTGTGCAACTTGTTGCCAATCTTTTAAGGAAGTGGATGTGACTGTGCAATTCAGAATGTCTTTCTCCTCTTGGAAAAGTGCACTTGCAGTTTGTTCAGAGATCTACTCCTCCCACATCTTCTTCCACACTCATCTGTGTTCAATTTGTTACCACTCATTTATGCACCAGAACTCGAGATTTCTCTTAATTTATATAAAGATGGGGTTTCCACTTATTTCAAATTATCCTGGTTATTTTCACACGTTCTTCAGTCCATTACATTCTCGGTAAGCATTTTAAAAATAACCATTTAAAAAATAATGTTTCCCATTTTTGCAGCATTTTCTTATAAACCACCCCAACCATTGATTTTTTTTTTGTTTGTTTCTTCGCCTGATTCTGATGTGAATTCAAGTTTAACAGCCACTGAACTACAGTGGCCTGCTTTCTACTTAACTCCAATTTTCCTTGTAATTTTAAATCAGAAATGATCCTTTCATAATTAGATGATATATTCCTAATCTCAAGTATATTAAGAAGTTAGAAAACTTGTTTATATTCTTAAGTTTTATTCCAATATTTTTTTCAAATATGATAGGGTGTGGGATGGATGAAACTAGAGAATGCATGTATTTACAAACAGAAAATTGTACCCAAAGAATCTGCCAATGCAGGTAATTCCGAGGAAGGCGAAGTGGGGGTTGTGGCTAGAGAAGGAATTTGGCTGTGTGCCATAAGTGACATAAAATATTTTTATATTCTTTGCATAGATAATTTGGTTATAATTTAAATGAAATTATGAAAATAGTACACAATGAAATCATACAAAGTGGTTGATTTGAACATATTGATTTGTATCTGCAACATTACAGGAGTGGCACTTTCCCTCACCTTTGCAAATACTGTCCCCCATTAAGGAAAAGTGCTCACTCCCCTTTGCCCCCTCCCCAGCTGACTGAGTTGTTGGAGGCCTCGCTCAGCAAGAGTGAGCACAGAGCATGAGGAGCATAGACACGACCATATGAAGTCCACACTGCTCTCTACACGTGTCTGGTTAGAGGGCTGTTAGCACCACAGGAGAAGACTGACTTCCTGCTGCTTACTCCAAAGTGAAGACCGGCTAGAGTGACTCACATCAGTAACTGACACTGTGAGTGCTGAGCATGGCTTTCTTCATGTCTTCCTTTGTGGATCAAGAACCTATGACGATGGTTTTTCATTGTGGCTCTGAGAGTTTGGTTCCCAAACAGGACATTCCTTGCTTGGGGGACCTGCAGTGAATATGTGTTACAGTCCTGCTTCTCCAGTTATTCAACAGCTTCTTCCCATCCAACTCTTCATTCTTTTCTGGGATTGAAGAGGTCTGCCTCATTGTCAACATTGTTAAAAACGTGTTGAAAATTTAATATTTAATTAGTCTGAGAAATATCTGGCATCGGCACCCTCTGAGGTTTTCTGCAAACATTAAGCCATCTCACAACCTCACTTCTATTCTTGTCAGCCGTATGTCTGAGGACTTTCTGGGATTCCTGTACTATTTTTTAGGGTCACTGGCCTAATGTTGCTCATTCTGGTGATATTATTTGTGTAGCCAATCCTTTAATGTGTACTAATATTTCCTTCCTGACACCAATATGGTTCATCTTGGATTGCTCTTTCTTTTGCTGTCCCAAGATTGGAGAAGGTGAATGTAGAACTGGAAACAGGATACCCGAGTATGTGCCTGAGGCCCAAAAGTGATACAGAAAGAACAGCCTCCTCAGAGGGTCAATGCTGGAGGCCAAGGGAAGGAGGGAAGAGCAAAAGGAGCAGGAGCAGGGAGTCTCCTCTCTGTTCCCTGACACCTCTGTTGTACCAGACCCCTGGTCCCATGCTTTTATCTGTCTCTGCCCACCTCCCAACCTCTGCCTGAGACAGGTACATCACAGTGGGGTATCTATGACTTTATGCAAGTCACCAAACAATGTAACTCTTCTTCCTGACTCCCTGACTTGCAGGACTTTTTGGCCAAGAGCACTCCCCCTCCATCTTACCAGTACTCAATCCTGCTTAGTCTGGAGACACCCACAGTTTACAGTTGAATTCACTGGACAGCAGGATAACACTGCCATTTGGGAACAGGATAGCTCTCCAAACCTGTGTCCCTAGCTGTTTGAGTTTGCTAAGCACTGCCAATGCAAAATACCATAAATAGGTTGGTTTTTATTGGAATTTATTAGGGTTAAAGCTTATAGTTCTGAGGCTGTGAGAATATGCAAATCAAGGCATCTTCAAAAATGGTGTCTTAACAAGGGTCAGCTGTTGCTGAACTCCTCCCAAAGTAAATGGTTCAACCTGCCTGTCTGTCTCTGCCTTCCCCTTCAAACTCACTTTGTCCCTGAGCTCTGCTGTGGGCCCTTAGAAACAATTGTTCACACCTCTCCCTTATCCACTGGCCTGGATATCTTCAGATTCAAGCTGCTCCATGACTGCAGCCTCTGGTCTCTCCCTCCACCTCTCGGTTTCTGTGTCTTCTCCACAACTGTAAGATATCCTGGAGACCTATCCCACATGGAAGCACTCTTTCTCTGTGTGTTCCTCATGTGTAGGACTTCTGCACAAGGATTGAGGTCCATCCTGGTGCCTGAAAACTAATCAGAGGCCCTTAACTAAACTAAAGCATTCCATCAAAAAGTGACCTAATCAAAAGGGCCCTTATCTGATTCTAACCAAACTGTCCTACATAGAAAAGGCTTACACAGAGAGCAATGGGTTAGTAAAATCATACTTTTCTGGGGCCAACACAAGACTCAAATGAGGGCATTAAACCAGGGCCCAGGAATCAGGAGGGATCTCCTAAGTATGGGAGAAATGGAAACTCATAAAGTAGTGGCTGTACTTTGGGTGTGGCCATCATTGAGCAAACTGAGGTGCTGACCACTGTTGCACTGTGAAGTGGAACACTTCATATAAACAACAACTCTTAGGAGAAAAATTTAAAGGAACCTTTATTAATGGCCTGGGTGTGCTCTTTAGTAAGAGTCACGCCTAAAATCTGGAGGATGCAGCCTTTATAGACTTTCTTCCCACGCATGCCCAATATTCCTGCATATTCCAAGAGACAGGTTTGGTAGGTTTAAATACATACATTTCTATATAAGTTTCTGAGCAAAGCAAACAAGCAGAGTTACAGAAGTGGATATTTGCCATTAGCATCTCAGCTGTTGGGGGAAGTGATTGAACTTTTCCCAGCACGAGTGGCACCATTCCAACATTAGGCCCGCCATTCCACCATTAGGCCCGGATGGGTTTCTGGGTTTTTAATGGCCATACATATTTTATAAGCTTGGGGTTCCTGCTGGGGAGAATTGGTGTGGTCTTGTTTTCTTTTCATTCCCTGCTCCTGTAATGGCATTAGTCAAGCCACTTCCTCTGCGTCAGTAGCAAGAGGTGTGTAGTGAGAGAGTAGCACCATTAGTTTTACTGCCTGTATTCTTTTTTGAATATAGGAAGTGAGACAGTTAATGAATAAAGGGCCCACTAGAAATCCTAGCATAATGAGGACAAGTGGGCCTGCAAAAGTGGTGATTAAGGTAGTTAGCCATGGAGACCATGAATACAAACTTTTGTACCAGTTTGTACTTTTTTTTCTGAGTTCTTCTCATTCCTGTAGCCTATTTCCGACTAATGAGAAGTTTCCTTTATCACTCCTGAGTGGTTAACATAGAAACAGCAGATATCGCCTATGGCTATACATAGTCCTCCCTCTTTTAAGAATAATAGATCTAACCCACCTCTATTTTGCAGAACGATTTTGGCCAGAGAGGATAAGGAATTTTCGAGATGACTATATGATTTTTTCTAACTTTTTTAGCTCTAAGTCAACTTGAGTGGATAAGATGTTAAAATTTTATTTACCAGTGATCATGGCTGCCATTTCCAATGCTAGTGAACCCCCAATCCCTAGGCTGACCATAATGGGAATGAGAATAGGAACTCATTTAAACCGACTCATAGTTCTAAAATCCTTGCAGCTGCCTTCACCTGAATACCAGTATATCTATGGGATGATATGCACCAGGATGCAAACGACTGGGTCTTTTTCAGTCTTAGATTGTGACAAGATTTGGGGGGAGAGACAAGGGGAGATTCCTTGGGTACAGGTGAACCAGATGCCATTGGGGGATTTCCAATAATAGTATTCATAAGTTTTGTCAGAGAAAACAACTGATGAATATTGGGTCCTAGGAAGGTTGCATTGATTTTGCTTGAGGAGGGGTTGAAACAGGTGCCGTTACCTTGTAAGTCCCCAGAGTTAGAATTGGCTTATGACCTCACTTACATAAACTTTGGCCCTCGTTTACTGACAACTTTTGAACATACAGTTATGTATTGGGGATAGTGCTTCCATCTGCTCCTATTCCAATGTAACAAGGGGTTGGGGGGTTTAGGCACAACTAGTAATCGTTGGTGGCATTTGGCTGGCTCTCATTTAAGAAAGTGAAGACAGAGTACAACATTGACAACAATGGGGTTCTGGGGGATTTTTCTTGGGGGTCTTTAAAGGTCCTGGTTTTCTTTTGGGTGGAATTACCGGTTCTGGGTTAAGGACAATGTCCCAGTTGAGGCCCACTAGATTGGGTGGAGGGGATTTTAGAATACCGTGTTGGATGGTATACTCAGCTCCATGGTCTTGACCAACTACATACAGTCTGAGGCCCCATGTTTTGCCTCCTACCAAGACAATATTGATGTGGATGTGAATGGGGTTACCGGACTCTATGGTTGGGTTCTGGGGCTATGCTCACCTGAAGAGGCTGATCGCAATATCTCTGGACGTCCATGGGGCTAAGGTTTCACAAGCCCATTGAGCACAGTGGTGCTGTCCTCGAGTATGGCATTCTGGGGTCCCCTCTGTGGGGCAGGTAAAGTACTTGGCCTGGGTTAGTCCTCTTTCTAAACATTTGTCTCCACATCCATGACCTGCAGGAGGGCCATCTGGCTCTATGTCTAGGGTGTTCCAATTCTCCCCAAGGAGGGCACACAGGTCAAAAGAGAGGGTGGGATTTTTCCCAGCAGTTTGAGAGACATTTAGAACCTTTCTGTCCCTTGTCCTTTTAATACTCCAATTATAGGAGGTTAATCAAAAACTATTGATGCATATGCTAATGACCAAGAGGGGCAGCAAACTCATTTTACAGGCTGTTGCCATATCCCTTCCTCTTCCCCACCCATAGTCTTAACTTGTTCAGTGATTCTTGATCTTTAAGGGGTCTTCTGTTCCGGTGACTATCCACTTTTCTGCCTCTGAGTCACCATACCGGACCTGACTAATTTTAGCTGTGTCATTGGGAGGCATGTGTCCAATGTCTTTTCCCTGTGACATTTACTGCCATGGGTGTTGTGAGGATCACCATATATATGCCCTTCCACCGTGGCTCGAGTGTTCCAGCTTGGAGCTTCTGTACCCAGACTAGATTCCTGGGCTTTGTCTGAAATAAAGGAGGGTTAGTACATGGATGAGGGGATGGGCTTCTTCAAGCATTTGATTGCCCATTTTCCTAATCCAGTCCAGTTCCTTTAGGGAAGAGAAAAGATATTGGTTGGCATATTCAGATATTTTTTCCAACCCCAACTTGGGGAACAGGGGCAGGGGTCTGCCAAATAATATTTCATAGGGCATAATGCCCTGCACATAGGGGGTACATCTGTCCTAAAGGAGAACAAAATGTAGGAGAGTCACTCAGTTTTCACCAGACTCCAGATCCAACTTTGTTAGGGTTTCTTTCAAGGTGCAGTTCATCCTTTCAACCTGTCCTGAACTTTGGTGCTTAAATGTACAGTGCAGTTTCTAATTTATACCGAGGGCTTTAGCCAATATTTGAGTCACCCGTGCTCAATTTCAATTTTTGTAGCAAGTCTCCTCCCATCAGGCTGTAGGGACAGGTGGGCATAACAAGGAAAGAGTGGGTGACAGTCCCAGATTCAAGATTAATGGTCCCAGTGGTGGTCCAGTGATAACAGTGTATCTTCCCAGTGGTCCCTTGAACCTGTGTATTTTCAGCTTTAAAGGGACCAGGGTCCAAATTTAGGGCAGACTATATAGCACCCGTATCAACCAGGAAGTTAACAGGGCTGCCCCCAACTGTTAGTGTCACCATGGGCTCCTGGGGGTCTGGGAAACCCTGGCCCCATCAATCTAGCAACTGCAGGGCTGGGCTGGGTTCTGCCTGGTATCAGAGGCATTCATTTTTCCAGTGCCTTTTTCTTTGCAGTAAGCACACTGGTCCTTTTGCAGTCCTGGTCTATCTTGCCTTGGCTTTCTCTGGTTCCCAGAGAATCCATGGGAGGAAGAGGGCCTACTGCATTCTGACACCATTGTGCTCAGCAGGACATTTGCCACTTTCTTGGTTTTTAGAGTATCGCCATCCTCCCTATTGTTATACACTTTCTGTGCCATCTTCATCTGTGCAGATAATAGCTTCCCTTCAAAACCCTCTGGCCTTTGCATTTTCTTTCCTATTTCGGGAGCAGACTGCAATACAAATGCTATATTTATAGCCCTATGATTTTCAGGTGCCTCAGGGTTTATAGGGATGTAATTTTTATAGGCCTCCATTAGACACTTTAAAAAGGCAGAGGGTGACACATTTGGGCCTTGGTTGGTTTCACTCACCTTTGATTCATTGGCTTTCTGGCAACAGCTCGAAGGCCATGTAGGAGAGTCTCATGAAATCATTTGAGAGTCTCCTTACCTTGATCCTGATTGTAATTCCAGTCTGCTCTGGTAGAGGGGAACACAGTTTCTATTTGGGTAGGGCCAGTAGTGGGTTGGCCTCCCTCCAGATATGATCTCTCTCCTCTGAAGTGAAAAGGACCTGTAACTGTTGCTGGCAGTCATACCAGGTGGGATTATGGGTGAAAAACGTAATTTCTAGGAGAGAAATTGAGCCCTGGGGTTTTTCTGAGAATGGAGGATTTTGATTTTTCTAGTTATACAGGTCTGTAGATGAAAAGGGGGCACATACCATGAACAGTAGACCTTCATCACACAGGCCTGGACTGGCTCAGTGTGGGGGCAGTAAGGGGACCGGGTCAGGCAAGTTGCAGGGATATGTAGAAGCCTGATACTGGGTGCCCCTTCATGTATGGGGGGTGTTGGTTAGAGAGGTATCAGTGGATGTGGGAAGTGGAGGGTATAGGCTGTCTCTAGATGATTGGTTTAGGGGGAGAGGAGGAGGAGTGGATGGGATGGGGCCAGATGGAGGGGGACGAGAGGTAGATTGGGGGTTGGGTAGGTGAGGGGGTGTTTCATCAGGGGCATCTTGCAGGACTGTAGGACTGGGGTTCTTATCGGGAGCTTTCAACAGAAGATGGGGCTCTGGCTGGGCCGGACACCGTAGTCCTGCAAGGCAAATTTTTAGTTTCTTGGGAGTGTCTGTAAGAAGATATATCCACCCATCAATGTAAGGAATCTGGTCTGGGTGACCAGGTTTGCCATAGATGACCCTCCGGATGTTGTAGACTTTGGGAGGTCTGTCGTTCCTTCAGATAGCCAGCCCACACCAAAGGTGGGCCACTACAATTTGCAGAGGGTTCATAGAGACCCCAGGTTGGCCTTGGCTGCATATCCAGCCTCTGCCTTCTTGAATTCCTGAAAGTTCTTTAGAAAACAGGCAAGGCGTGTGGTAGGACAAGAGGAGGATTGATCCATAGTAACAATCAAAAGTAGCACAGAACAGAAAGTGAGCAGAAACATTACAGAGAGACAGACAGCTACACACACAGACACAAGATCCTTGTGTTTATTCTGAGGTCCCGCGTGATGTCTAGCCCGGTGGCCAGGCCTTGGGGGTAGAGGCACATCTGGCAGCCCAACAGCCTCCCCTGGATCCAGACTTACCAAAACAGAACAGAACAGGCGGTTCCTTAGGTTGATTTAATAATCAGCCGTGTAGTATCTAGCCAGACTGAGGACCTACTGGGGCTGAGGAACCTTATTCTGAAGGCTTCCCAATGAAGGCCTCAGTGTGGCAGCTCCGGTCTGTCTCACTGGGGTCTCCAGAATGAAGTGGAACACTTCATATAAATAACAACACCAAGGAGTAAAATTTAATGGGACCTTTTTAACAGCCGCGGTGTGCTCTTTAGTAAGAGATGTGCCTAAAATCTGGAGGCTGCAGCCTTTTTAGACTTTATTCCCACATGCACCAAACTTTCCCATGCATGCCAAGAGACAGGATTGATAGGTTTAAACATATACATATCTATATAGGTTTCTGGAAAAGCAAGCAAGCAAAGTTACAGAAGCAGATATTTGCTGATAGCATCTCAGCAGGGGGTGGGTAAGGGATTGTCCTTTCCCAGGATGAGTGGCACCATTCCCCCATTAGTTCTGCAATTCCCCCATTAGGCCTGGATGGGTGTCTGGGTTTTTAATGACCACACATATTTAGGGTTCCTGCTGGGGAGAATTTGTGTGGTCTTATTTCCTTTGCAACTGCTCCCAAGAATGTTCCAAAGAAGAAATCAATATACTGTGCTTTCTCCCCCAAATCTTAACTCCAAAATCATGTGTGTAACTCAGAGAGGTGTTCCATTATTCCCATCCCCAGAGCTAGAGCGCACAGATTTGGCCTGGGGGTTGGGGGGGGCCAGGAAGCCGGCAGTAAAATGGAAAGCCCCTATTTTCTTCTCCAAAAAAACTGTTTACATTTAGAAGAGAATGGAGAAATTCATCCCTTAGGGAGCTCTCAAATGCAGTGGAGTCATAGAGGCTTGAGATTTAATTCATTTCAATCCTTCAGGAAGAATTGAAATAAATATTTTTACAGATGAGCAAAAACTAAAAATGTTTTTGGCACCTACTCACTTTAAAAGAAATGTAAAATAATATTCTTCAGGCAGAAAGAAAATAATCTCATTAGGTTCAAAATTCAGGATGGAGTGAAGAACAATATCTGTTAATTAAATTAATATGTATGAATGACCATTGAATGGATAAAATAATAATGATATCCATGTCCTAGCACATCAATAAAGTGTTCAAATGCACCATAAAATAATATATAGCATAAGATGGGGAAATGGATATGTAGGAGTTTGATATCATTATGAATTCCATATATAGATATTGGATTATACTTGTAAACTGGTCTGTTGATCTGGACATGATTAAGTTATGATAAGGGAATTGACTGAGCCAGATTCGGTAGTGCTTTGAGCCCCATCCTTTGGTGGGTGGGTTCTCAGACATAAAAAGACAGGGCAAAGGACAGAGTTTGAGTAGTTTTAGAGGTTGGAATTCTGATGAGCAACAATGGAAGGCCCTGTGGTAAAGACAGAAGCAATTCACCTGAGTGTTCACAGCTGGCCTTGTGGAGAGAGGCAAAGCTTAGAGAGCCCCAACATCCACAGCTGACCTTTTGGAGTAAACAAAATAGATGAGCCCGTAGAGAAACTCAGCCATGAGAGGAGGGGAACCGAAGAAACCTGAACCCTGGCCAATATTGGCAGCTCTCTTGCTCCAAATTGGAGTAACAGACTTTGGTGTAGTAAGAAATTTATGCTTTCTAACCTGATAACTATAACCTTCTACCCCCCAAAAATACTCTTCATAAAGACCAACAGATTTATGGTATTTTGCATCAGCACACATTGGCTGAATAATACAGGATATAAAATGTTTAAAAATACATTTGGCAAACAGTCCTCCATAGTGGTTGTACCATTCTGCATTCCCACCAACAGTGAAGAAGTGTTCCTATCTCTCCACATCTTCTCCAACACTTGTCGTTCTCTGTCTTTTTCATAGTGGCCATTCTGATAGGTGTGAAATGATATCTCATTGTAGTTTTGATTTGCATTTCCCTAATCATGAGTGATGTTGAGCATTTCTTTATGTGTTTTTTTGTCATTTGTATTTCTTCTTTGGAGAAATGTCTGTTCAAGTCTTTGGCCCATTTTTTAATTGGGTCATTTGTCTTTTTATTGTTGAGTTGTAACATCTCTTTATATATCCTGGATATTAAACCCTTATCAGATATATGATTTCCAAATATTTTTTCCCATTGAGTTGTCTGCCTATTCACCCTTCTGACAAATTCGTGTGAGGTGCAAAAGTGTTTAATTTTGAGGAGGTCCCATTTATCTAATTTTTCTTTTGTTGCCCGTGCTTTGGGTGTGAGGTCCAAGAAACCACCACCTACTACAAGGTCTTGAAGATGTTTTCCTACATTTTCTTCCAGGAATTTTATGGTCCTGGCTTTTATATTTAGATCTTTGATCCATTTTGAGTTGATTCCTGTATAGGGGGTGAGATAGGGGTCATCTTTCATTCTTTTGGTTATAGATATCCAGTTCTCCCAACACCATTTGTTGAAGATACTGTTTTTGCCCATCAGTGTGGGCTTGGTAGGTTTGTCAAAAACTAGATGACTGTATAGGTGAGGGGTTTTTCTGGATTCTCAATTCTATTCCACTGATCGATATGTCTATATTTATGCCAGTACCATGCTGTTTTGACCTCTGTAGCTTTGTAATATGTTTCAAGGTCAGGCAGCGAAATTCCTCCCACATTGCTCTTCTTTTTTAGAATACATTTGGCTATTCGGGTGCACTTACCCTTCCAGATGAATTTGGCAATTTCCTTCTCTAATTCTGTAAATTAAGCTGTTGGGATTTTGATTGGTATTGCATTGAATCTATAAATCAGTTTGGGCAAGTTTGACATCGTCATGATATTTAATCTTCCAATCCATGAACATGGAATGTCTTTCCATTTGTTTAGGTCTTTTTAAATTTCTTTTAGTATTGTTTTGTAGTTTTCTGCATATAGGTCCTGTACTTCCTTGGTTAAATTAACTCCTAGGTATTTGAGTCTTTTTGTTGCTATTGAAAATGGAATTTTCCCCCTGATTTCCTCCTCAGGTTGTTCAGTACTATTGTACAAAAACATTACTGATTTTTGCGTGTTGATCTTATATCCTGCCACTTTGCTGAACTCATTTATTAGCTCAAGTAGCTTTGTTGTGGATACTTCAGGATTTTCTATATATAGGATCATGACATCCCCAAACAGTGAGAGTTTTACTTCCTCTTTTCCTATTTGGATGCCTTTCATTTTTTTGTCTTATCTAATTGCCCTCGCTAGAACTTCTAGTACAATGATGAATAACAATGGTGAAAGTGGGCATCCTTGTCTTGTTCCTGACCTTAGGGGGAAAGCTTTCAACCTTTCCCCATTGAGTATGATGTTGGATGTGGGTTTTTCATATATGCCTTTTATCATATTGAGGAATTTTCCTTTTATTCCTATCTTTTGATATTTTTTTTCAAAAAAGGATATTGGATTTTGTCTAATGCCTTTTCTGCATCTATTGAGATGATCATGTGGTTTTTTGTCCTTCAATTTGTTAATGTGGTGTATTACATTGTTTGATTTTCTTATGTTGAACCAGCCTTGCATACCAGGAATAAACCCCACTTGGTCGTGATGTATAAGTCTTTTGATAAGCTATTGGATTCGATTTGCAAGTATTTTGTTGAGAATTTTTGCATCTATATTCATTAGAGAGATTGGTCTGTAATTTTCTTTTCTTGTGAAATCTTTATCTGGCTTTGGTAATAGGGTGATGTTGGCTTCATAAAATGTGTTGGGTAATTTTTCCTCCTCTTCGATTTTTTGGAAGAGTTTAAACAGGATTGGTGTTAATTCTTTTAGAAATGCTTGGTAGAACTCACCTGTGAAGCCATCTGGTCCTGGACTTTTCTTTGCTGGGAGATTTTTGATGATGGATTCAATCACCTTAATTGTGATTGGTTTGTTAAGTTCTTGTATTTCTTGTTGTGTCAGTGTAGGTGGTTATGAGTTTCTAGAAATTTGTCCATTTCATCCAGGTTGTCTATTTTGTTGTCATATAGTTTCTCCTAATATCCTCTTATGATTCACTTTATTTCTGTGAGGTCATTTGTAATTTACCCCCTTTCATTTCTGATTGTATTTATTTGCATCTTCTCACTTTTTTTATTTGTAAGTCTAGCGAGGGGTTTGTCAATTTTATTGATCTTCTCAAAGAACAAGCTTTTGATTTTGTTGATTTTCTCTATTGCTTTTTTGTTCTCATTTCCATTTATTTCAGCTCTAATCTTTATTATTTCTTTCCATCTTTTTGCTTTGGGATTGATTTGCTGTTCTTTTTCTAGTTTCTCAAGTTTTTCAGTTAAATATTTGAGTTTAGCTCTTTCTTCTTTCTTAATATAGGCATTTAGGTCTATAAATTTCCCTCTCAAGACTTCCTTTGCTGTATCCCACAAGTTTTGATATGTTGTGTTCTCATTTTCATTTGTCTCAATATATTTACTTATTTCACTTGCAATTTCTTCTTTGACCCACTGAATATTTAGGAGTGTGTTGTTCAGTCTCCACACATTTGCAAATTTACTTTTTTCCTGTCTGTTTTATCTGATATTAGTATAGCTACCCCTGCTCTTTTCTGTTTACTATTCGCATGGAGTACCTTTTTCCAACTTTTTACTTTCAGCTGGCTTGTATCCTTGTGTCTGAGATGAGTTTCTTGTAAGCAGCATATGGATGGCTCATGTTTTTTTTTATCCATTCTGTCAGCCTGTATCTTTTGATTGGGGAATTTAATCCATTCACATTCAATGATATTACTGAAAATGCACTATTTATTTCCTCCATTTTATTCTTTGATTTTCATATGTCATCTTATTTTTGTCTTTCTTTTTACTCTTTTGGTTATCCTTTCTGCTTTTCTTTCTTCTGTACTCTCCTCCAAGCCTCTCTCTCCTGTCTTTTTCTTTCAGGTTCTAAGGCTTCCTTTAATATTTCCTGCAAAGGTGGATTCCTTTTTGCAAACTCTCTTAGTTTCTGTTTGTTTGTGAATACTTTATATTCACCTTCATATTTGAAGGACAGTTTTGCTGGATAAAGAATTCTTGGCTTGCACTTTTTCTCTTTCAGTTTCCTAATTGTATCATACCACTGTCTTCTCGCCTCCATGGTTTCTGAAGAGAAATCTGCACAAAGTCTAACTGGACATCCTTTGTACATGATCGTTTTCTTCTCTCTTGCTGCTCTGAGAATTTTCTCTTTATCTTTTACATTTGACATTCTGAATAATATGTGTCTTGGTGTAGGTCTATTTGGATTTATTCTTATTGGGGTACGGTGTGCTTCTTGGACATGTAAGTTCATTTCTTTCATGAGAGTTGGAAAATTTTCAGCTATTATTTCCTCAAATATTCTTTCTTCCCCTTTTCCTTTCTCTTCTCCTTCTGGAACTCCCATGACACTTATTTTCTTGCATTTAGTGTTGTAATTCAATTATCTTAGCCCCTGTTCAATTTTTTCCATTCTTTTCTCTCTCTGTTCTTTTCTCTCTTCAATTTTAGCTGCTCTGTCTTCAGTATCACTTATTCTTTCTTCTATCACTTCGAGTCTGCTGTTGTATGCTTCAAATGTATTTTTTACTTCACCTATTGTGTCTTTCATTCCCATGAACTCCTTTACTTTTCTGTTCATGGTTTCAAATTCTTCTTTACGTTCACGCAATGACTTCTTGATGTCATTGATCTCTTTAACTATATTCTATTTCATCTCATTAATTTGATTTTGGAAATGTGTGCTCATCTCACTGATTAGTTCTCTCAAACTCTGCATCTCTTCTGGGACTTTGCTGTATTCCTTTTCTTGGGCCATGTCTTCTATTTTCTTAATATGGCCCATAATTTTTTGCTGGTGCTTAGGCATCTGGTTAGTTTGTATTTTACTTAGATGCTCTATCTCTTTTTCTTTTATGGGGTTTAGTGGAGGATTGTTTGACAGTTCCTAAAGAAGTTGAATATAAACTTGCCATGTGACCCTGCAATACCACTGCCAGGTATAAACCCAGAGGAACTGAGAACAGTGACACAAACAGACATCTGCACACCAATGTTCATAGCCATATTATTCACCATTGCCAAAAGTTGGAAACAACCCAGGTGTCCATCAACAAATGAATGGATAAACAAACGGTGGTCTATTCACACGATGGAATATTATGCAGCTGTAAGAAGAAATTAAGTCATAAAGCATATGGCAACATGGATGAACCTGGAGGACATTATGTTGAATGAAGTAAGCCAGACACAAAAGGACAAATACTGTATGAATGCATTACTATGAACCAAATACATTGTGTAATATATTGTTTGATTCACAAAAAAAACAACAAAAATTTACATGTATCCATTACATTTAATTGAGAAATGTATATATTTATTCATCTGTGTTTACTTTTTAGTTTTTAATTGCTTATGATTTCAATTATTAAATGTACAAAATAAAGTTAAAAAAATAAAAAAAAATACATTTGGCAAATCAAAAACAAATAATAAGTGCAGATTTGGTAAGGCAAGCAAAAGTGTTATATTTACCTCAGTAAACTTTAAAGAATATTAAATAGTGCATCTCATCCAACCAAATAGAAAAAAAATTTGAGCAAAAATAATCAGTCCAAGCAAAGTGTTCAGAATTTCCTGGGTTGCCATTTTGGCCTTTGTTCGAGGGCCACTTTACTCATGCATCTTTAGAAGCTGCACCTTTCTTAACCTTCAGAAGAATGAAGGAACCATGGTTGATTTATGGGGTGTTTTGTCACCATCACAAATCAAGTGCTGTATCGCTGCCCAATTTCCAAGTTATGAAGTCACCAAAATGGATGTGATGATCATTTGAGGCAAGAGGAGCCATGAATGATTGAATTTTTAAAAAGGCAGTGTTGTTGCACTTTCAAAATTGGATGCTTCGATGATTGATATTGGATCGTTCCTGTTTTCTAATGAATGCATTCAATGGTATAAATTTCCCTGTAAGCACTGATTTTGCTGCACCTCACAAACTATGAAGAAGCATAGGACATTAGAGAAACAGAAAGAACCACATAACAAAAGGTTTGCGAGTGAAGCTATACCCACTTCCACAACAGTAGAGTCTTAAGATGAAGGCAGAGATGAAAGAAAGTTGGGAAAATATGTTCTCTGATGGCAAGCATTGTTTCCTCAAAATAAGACGTCTATGAATATAACTTCACTTTGAAGGAATTTGCATCATGCTTACCTAAGCATGAGGGAATCTATGTAAGGAAAAAAGAATGAAGACAATGAATTTTGCAAATTTGCCTCACATGGTAGTCCTCCCCTTTAAGTGTAATGAATGTGAAGTTTTCTTGGAAACTCAACCCAAGAGATACCTGAGAATTAATCTTTCAGAGAAAATAATTGGGATTTCATGAATTTGGGAAAGCTAGAGTCCCATCAAAGAAACATGCAGGTTAAAACACTGTGTATGTAAGGAATATTGGAAATCCTTCAGCCAGGCATTAAATCTAATTGAGCATGAAATATTCATACATTAATTGGTATTGTAATGAACATGGAACTGCATCCATCTGAAACTAAACCTCATGGAATATGAGAAAATTTAAAATAGAGAGAAACCATATGAGTTTCCTGAATGTAGTCTGCTCTTTACAGTTATTTTTCATTCCTCATTTTCAAAGCCATACCAGGGGAACAATCTTAGAAATGTCATACATGAGGGAAAGTTTTCAACCTGACATAAACCCTATTTATTCATCAGAAAATTCTTACTGAAGACAAATCATATATATGTGGGAAAGCTTTAATTTAAATGTCAAATTTCATATACAAGAGATTTCCTACGGCAAAGAAACCCTATAGTTGTAAGGCATGTGAAAAAGCCTTAAGGTACAAATCATATGTCACAGAACATGTAAATACCCATAGTGTACAGAACCAAATGAATGTAAAGAATGCAGGAAACCATTCAGCCAATAGAAGTATTTCCTTAAACATCAGAGCACTCATTCTCGAGAAAAACCCAATATATGCAATAAATGTGGAAATGCCTTCAAACGGGAGGAAAACTTCATTAACCAACTGAAAATACATACAAGAGAGAAAGCCTAGGATTGTGGTGGACGTGGGAAAGCTTTCATTCAGAAATCAAGTCCCATTATACACCAGAGAAGACAAACTGGAGAGAAACCATGTATATGTAAGGAATGTAGGAAAGCCTTCAGTAGCAAATCAAATCTCACTGACCATGAGAAAATTCATAGTGGAGGTAAATCTTATATATGAAAGGAATGTGAAAGAGCCTTCATCCAGAGGCAGTATCATTAAACATTACAACGTTCATATTGGAGAGAAAACCTGTGAATATAATGAATGTGAATCTCCATTTCCAGTCTGTGAAACTTGTTGCCAATCTTTTAAGGAAGCAACTGTGACTGTGAAATTCAGGATGTCTTTCGCCTCTAGGAAAATTGCACTTGCAGTTTGTTCTGAGATCTGCTCCTCCCACACATTCTTCCACACTCATGTGTGTTCAATTTTTACCCTGATTCATGCATCAGAACTCGAGATTTCTCTTATTTTATGTAAAGATGGGCCTTCCAACTAATTCAAATTATCCTGGTTGTTTTCACTCATTCTTTAATCCATTACATTCCGGGTAAGCATTTTAAAAATTACCATTTAAAAATAATGCTGCCCTTATTGCAACATTTTCTTTCTTTTCTTTCTTTTTTTTTATTGTGGGTAATAATCAAACTTTTCATAATACATACTAATATTTATAAAATTATATATAAATACATATGCATAAATGTGCATTATAGCTTACATAAATGTCGTTTCTTTACATATATATTTTTAAAAATGTGCTTAGATTACCTAAATATAACACAGAAATTACAGGGATTCCCATGTACCCCACCTCCCTTACATCCAACAATATCCCACACAGACATCCTTCATCGGTGTGGCACATCACCCTCAATGGGTATACATTGGGGCCTTGCCACCAAGCATAGGCCACAGTTCACATCGGAGACTACACTCTCTACCACACAATTCTGCGTGGAATATGCTGAAGTAAAGTGGTCTACTTCTGTCACTGCAATGCCACTCAGGACAACCACCAAGTTCCAAAAAAACCCCTATATTTCACCTTCCCTTTGCCTCCCTGCCCCAAATGTGTCCAGTGGCCACTTGTTCCACCTCACTGTTATAATTTGAATAACAATATGAATAACATATGTCTACAACAGAATACCATTAAGTCCACAATAGTCTATAACTCCTCCCCCAAAACTGAGGGGACTTGGATGGTGATATCCACTCCACCTCCAAGTGAGAGAGGGCTTATATCCCATGGATGCAGTGGATGGGATTATCCTGCCTGCAGCTTCATGCCCTCTCCATTCCCTGAGATGGCCATTGCCCATCGTCGTCTAGTCACCAGGTGACTTGGATGAATCCATTGAGCTGTAGGGTAGGAGTTGCAGCTCCACCGAGATTCCACATAAACCTGACACATAGGTAGGCCAGAGGCTCCAGTCTCTGGAAGTACACCTAAAAACTCCAGCACCACATAGAGGTTTAAATAGAAGGGACTGATGGACCATATGCCTAGAGGACTTATTTGAGTCCAACTCTGTCACTCTCAGGAGCACAGATTCCAAAGTAGAGCCCACTAATAAGGCATCAATCTCTGTGGCCATCCCCACTTATGTAGGACCTGGGTGTCTTCAGAGCCCTCAGGAGCCCCTCTGTGTGGGGTGATATCCACTTTGGTGTTCTATGAGATCTTACTGAGGTTTACATAAGCATTACCTCTGGGATGAACTCCCGACTCTCTTTGAAGTCTCTTAGACACATGAACTCATTTCTTTTTATGTATTCCCCCTTTATTCAAGGTCTTTTTCCAATAATGTTGTCAGTTCACACCTGGTATTAATCCCTCATTGCCAGGGAGGTGCACCACTGGGAGACATGTCCCACGTTGGGGGAAGGTAATGCATTCCTATCCTAAGTTAGGCTTACAGAGGCCGCATTTGAGCAACAAGGAGGCTCTCAGGTGGCTACCCTTAGGTACCCCATAACAGTAGGCTAAGATTCAATTACAAGAGCAAATTCTCATAAGGCTAGTCATCAATTACAAGAACCCATCAGTGGGCCGTCCTCTTTTGCCAGACAATGCTCCTGCACTCAAGGGACTGTTGCTGCCCCCTTGGAGAATGTGGCAGATCTCTCCAGGCTGGGAAATCAGATTCCCTCATATATTGAGTGATTGTCTACCCACCATGCCACATCTTGATCATTTGAACAATTTCATCTATCTTTCATGTATATTCAGATGTACTTACTTGCATGAATCCCCCATCCCAGATACCCCCCACAAATGATCCTATACAGTCCCCATTGTAACCCTTCTGTCATCTAAACCTTCCTTGAACATGGATCCCATATAATAACCAAATACAATTAAAAGGATAAACACATAATAATGATAAGCTTAAATGCAAGGGATAAATACAAGGAAACTAAGAGGAAAAAAATTAAACGAAAAAGAAAATATAATTAGTGGATTGGGACATTCAAAAAATGAAAAAAAAATTCCTTTAAAAAAAATTATTCCTTCTTTTCGTTATCACTGTATTATCGGAAGTCTTGTGTACCGTGACACCTTACCCCTCTCATTCACCAGTGTCTTCCAAATTTTTATTTAATTTTCAAAGAAATTGTAGGTCACAGCAAAATCACACATGGAATACTAGAGACTCCCACATACCCAAACTCCCTAACCCCTTCCCCACCCGATATTTAAACCTTTTTAAAAAATGGATGTTAGCATTGGAGAGAAAGCCTAGGAATATAATGGACATGGGAAAACTCTCATTCAGAAATCAAGCCTCATTACACAACAGAGAAGACAAACTGGAGAGAAACCCTGTATATGTAAGGAATGTAGAAAAGCCTTCAGTAGCACATCAAATCTCACTGACCAAGAGAAAATTCATAGTGGAGGTAAACCCTATATATGTAAGGAATGGGGAATAGCCTTCAGCCAGAGGCTGCATCCCAATAAACCTTACAACATTCATACTGGAGAGAAACCCTGTGAATGTAATGAATGTGAATCTCCAATGAATCTCCACCTCCAGTCTGTGCAATTTGTTGCCAATCATTTAAGGATATGGCTGTGACTGTGCAATTCAGGATATCTATCTCCTCTAGGAAAAGTGCACTTGCAGTTTGTTCTGTGATGTGCTTCTCCCACACTTTCTTCCACACTCATGTTGTTCAATTTGTTACCACTGATTCATTCATCAGAACTCGAGATTTCTCTTATTTTATGTAAATATGGGCTTTCCAATAATTTCAAATTATCCTGATTCTTTTCTCTGGTTCTTCAATCCATTACATTCTTGGTAAGCATTTAAAAAAATTACCGTTTAAAAAATAATGCTGACCATTATTGCACCATTTTCTTTCTCTGTTTTTTTCTTTTTTTTATTGTGGGTAAAAATAAAAATTTTCACAATACATACTAATATTTATAAAATTATATATAAATATATATGTGTATATGTGCATTATTAGCTTACCTAAATATTATTTCTTTACATATATATATATATTAAAAGGTGTATAGTTTACTTAAATATTACACAGAAACTACAGGGATTCCCATGTTCCCCACCTCCCACACATGCAACAACATCCCACAGAGACATCCTTCACCAGTGTGGCACACCCCCCCAATGGATATACACATCCTGGGCCTTGTCACCAAGCATAGACCACTGTTCACATCATAGACCAGAGTCTCTACCACACAGTTCTGCATGGTGTATGCTGATGTAAAGTGGCCTACATCTATAACAGCAATGCCACTCAGGACAACCCCCAAGTCCCAAACCACCCCCCTGTATTTCAACTGTCCTTTGCAACCCTACCCCAAAACTGTCCGGTGGCCACTGGCTCCACCTCACTTATAATTTCTTCCATTGCTTGAATTACAATATGTCTACAACAGAATATCATTTAGTCCACTCTAGCCCACCGCTCTTCCCCCAATCCTGAGAGGACAGGGATGGTGAAGTCCACTCCACCTCCAAGTGAGAGAGAGCTTATATCCCATTGATACAGTGGATGGGATTTTCCTGCCTCCAGCTGCAGGTCCTCTCCATTCCCTGGAATGGCCAATGCTCATCGTTGTATCCTCACCAGGTGATGTGGATGAGTCAATTGAGCTGTAGCGTAGGAGTTGTAGCTTCACCGAGGTTCCATGTACACCTGGCACATAGGTAGGCCAGAGACTCCAGTCTCTGGAAAGTACACCTAAGAACTCCAGGATCACATATAGGTTTGAATAGATGGGACTAATGGACCATGTGCAGGGAGGACTTATTTGAGTCCAACTCTGTCACTCTCAGGAGCACAGATTCCAAAGTAGAGCCCACTAATAAGGCATCAATCTCTGTGGTTATCCCCACTTATGTAGGACCTGGGCGTCTTCAGAACCCTCAGGAAACCCTCTGTTTCCACTTTGGTGTTCTATGAGATCCTACTGAGATTTGCATAAGCATTACCTCTGGGATGACCTCCCGACTCTCTTTGAAGTCTCTTAGACACATGAACTCATTTCTCTTTACATTTTCTCCCTTCATTCAAGGTCTTTTTCCAATCATGTTGTCCGTTGGCACTTGGTATTAATCCCTCATTGCCATGGAGGTTCATCCCCAGGAGTCATGCCCCACGTTCAGGGGGAAAGTAATGCATTCATATCCTAAATTTGGCTTAGAGAGGCCACATTTGAGCAACAAGGAGGCTCTCAGGTGGCAACCTTTAGACACCCCATAACATTAAGCTAACTTTCAATTACAAGAACAAAGACTCATAAGGCTATACATCAAAACAAGAACCCATCAGTGGGCCATCCTTTTTTGCCAGATACTGCTCATGCACTCAGGGAACTGATGCTGACCCCTTGGAGAATATGGCAGAGATTTTCAGGCTGGGAATTCAGATTACCTCAGTTATTGAGTGATTGTCTACCCACCATGACCGTGCCCTATCCCTTGATCATTTGAACAATTTCATATAACTTTCATGTATATTCAGATGAACTTACTCCCATGAATCCCCCATCCCAGACACCACCCACCAATGATCCTCTGCAGCACCCATTGCAACCCTTCTGTGTTTAAACCTTCTTTGATTATGGAGCCGATATCATAACCAAATACAATAAATAGGATAAAGAAATAACAATGATAAGCTTAAATGCAAGGGATAAAAACAAGGAAACTGAGAGGAAAAAATTAAACTAAAAATAAAATATAATTAGTGGATTGGGTCATTCAGAAATGGCAAAAAAACAAAAATTTTCTTTTTTAAAAAATTATTCTTTTTTTTATCACTGTATTTTCGGGTGTCTAGTGTACTGTGACATATTCCCCCTCTCATTACCCAGTGTCTCCCAAATTTTCATTTAATTTTCAAAGAAGTTTTAGGTCACAGCAATGTCACACATGGAATACTAGAGACTCCCACATACCCAACCTCCCTGTCTTGTCCCCACATCATATTAAAAGCATTTTTAAATGCATATTAGCATTGTTATAACTGTTATAAGATAGTAAAATATAGCAGCTAAACAATACAATATAGTATTACAATATAGTTTACATTTTAGACGGTACATTTTAATAATTTTGGATGATATTTACAATGTCCTGTGTCCATTACTGTAAGGTAATGAAAAACATTTCCCATGACCACTAAATACCCAATTTGATCTTTTTTTTTTTTTCCAGGGGAGAGCGCAAACGCAGTCCCCCACTACCACAAATTATGCAATCGAGTTTCCCACATTTGGGGAAATTGCAGGGGTCAGCACATCTGGAGGGCAATGGATAAGCCTCGCCCTGGGAAAACCACCTTCGTGATCATGGTATCTCCCTTGCCAGGTAAGTATCCAATTTGATTTTAACTGTTACATCCTCCCCATCCCCCTGGGGCATATGACACTCCCCTCTCATTACTCATGGAATGACAAGATTCATAGTTAAATGCACTGGGTATTCCAACCTGCCCTTCCTAATCTAAACACCTCTCAACCCTGCATGACCAAACCCAGTAATATCACTACCCAGCTGTCCTATCCTTCAGCATGCACCTATACACTATCCCTTTACTATAGATTATGATTATACGGGTGATGGTTCACCACCTACTCTTCTCTTTCTCTCCCTTGTTAGCCTATCTTTCAGACAATGGTTCTCAGAGACTGCTCACTTTCCTCATTTCAAATCAGTGATGTCATATACTGTTCATCCTTCAATGCCTGGCTTGCTTCACTCAGTATAAGGTCTTCAAGATTCATCCACTTTATTCCGTGTGTTAGCACTTTATTCCTTCTTACAGCTGAGTAATATTCCCTTGTATGTATGTTCCACGTTTTACTTATCCATTCAACTGTTGATGGGTACCGGGGCTGATTCCACCTTTTGACAATTGTGAACAATGCCACTGTGAACATTGGTGTCTATATATCTGTTCGTGCCTTTGCTTTCAGTTCTTCTGGGTATTTACTCAGCTGTGGAATTGCTGGATCATAGGGAAGATCTATGGTTAGTTTTCTGAAGAACCACGAAACTGCCCTCCACAGTGCCTGGACCATTCCGCCATCCCGCCAGCACTGGATGAGGGTTCCTATTCCTCCACATCCTCTCCAACACTTACAGTCTGCTGTTTTTTTTATACCTGCCAATCTGATGGGTGTAAATGTTATCTCATTGTAGTTTTGAATTGCATTTCACTGATAACAAGCAATGTTGAGCATTTTTTCATGTGCTTTTTATCCCTTGGTATTTCTTTCAGGGACAAGTGTCATTTCAGGTCACCTGCCCATTTTTTAAATGGGTTGTTTGTCTTTTTATTTTCAAGAAGTAGGATTTCTTTATGTATGCAGGATATTAGGCTCTTATCAGATATATGGTTGCAAATATTTTCTCCCATTGGTAGGCTGTCTTTTTATTTTCTTAATAACATCCTTTGTTGTGTAGAAAGTTTTAATTTTCAGGAAATCCCATTTATATATTTTTTCTCTTGCTTCTCGTGCTTTGTTGTGAAGTTCATGAAAACATTTCCTATTACAAGGTCCTGTAGATGCTTTCCTACATTATCTTGCAAGGTCTTTATGGTTTTGGCTCTTATATTTACATTTTTGATCCACCTTGAGATGATTTTTGTATAAGGTGTGAGATGGTATTCTTCTCTCATTCTTTTGGATATGGGTATCCAGTTCTCCAAGCACCACCTGTTAAAGAGGCCATTCACTCCCAACTGATTGGGCTGGTAGCATTGTTGAATATCAGATGACTGTATATGTGAGGATCTATATCAGAACACTCAATTCGATTCCATTGGTCAGTAGGTCTATCCTTCTTCCAATACTATGCAGTTTTGATCACTGTAGCTTTGTAATATGTTTTAAAGTCTGGTAATGTGATACATCTAAATTCATTTTTCTTTTTCAATATGTCTTTGGCAATTCAGGGCCTCCTACATATACAAATATATTTTGAGGTAGTTTTTCCAGTTCCTTAAAATATATAGTGTTGATTTTTATTGGGATTGCATTAAATTTGTAGATTAGTTTGGGTAGGATAGACATCATGATGATGTTTAGTCTTCCCATCCATGAAAAGGGGATATTTTTCCATTTATTGAAGTCTTCTTTGATTTCCTTTAACAGTGTTGTGTAATTTTCTGTATATAAGTCCTATACTTCTTTAGTTAAATTTATTCCTTGTTATTTGATTATTTTACTTACTATTGTAAATGGTATATTTTTCTTGAGTTCCTCCTCTGATTGCTCATTATTGTTGTACAGAAATGCTACTGATTTTTGAGCATTGATCTTATAGCCTGCAACAATATTGAACTCCTTTATGAGTTCCAGAAGCTTTGTTGTAGCTTTCTCTGGGCTTTCTATGTATAGGATCATGTCATCAGCAAATAATGAAATTTTTATTTCTTCTTTTCCAATCTGGATGCCTTTTATACCCTTTACTTGACTCAGTGCATGAGCAAGTACTTCTAAGACAATGTTAAATAAGAGTGATGATAGTAGGCATCCTTGTGTTTTTCCTGATCTCAGAGGGAAGGCTTTTAGGATTTCAACATTGAAGATGAGTTAGCTTTGTTTTTTTCATATATACCCTTTACCATATTCAGATAATTTTCTTCTATTCCTATCTGTTGCAGGGTTTTTATAAAGAAAGAGTTCTGTATTTTGTTGAATTCTTTTTTTGCATCTATAGAGATGACCATGTGTTTTTTTCCTACTGTTTGTTTATGTGGTGTATTACATTGATTGATTTTCTTATATTGAACCATCCATGCAAACGTGTGATGAAACCAACTGGGTTATGGTGTATAATCCTTTTGATATGTTGTTGAATGCTATTGTAATGGATTTTTGTTGAGGATATTAGCATATAATTTCATTAGTAAAATTGGTCTGTTGTTTTCATTTCTAGTGGTATCTTTGTTTGGTTTTGGTATTAGGGTAATGTTGTCATCTTAGAATGTGTTAGGCTATATTCCTTCTATTTCTATTCTTTTGAAGTGCTTAAGTAGATTTGCCATTAGATCTTACTGGAATGTTTGGTAGAATTCAGCTATGAAGCCATCTGGTCCTGGGCTTTTCTTAGTTGGGAGGTTTTTGATGACTGAGTCTATCTCTTTACTGTAATTGGACTGTTGACTTCATCAATTCCTTCTTTCATCAATGTAGGCTGTTTGTGAGTTTCTAGAAACTTGTATATTTCCTCTAAATTCTCATTCTTGTTGGCATATAATTTTTCAAAGTATCCTCTTATGATGGTCTTCATTTCTGTGGGTCAGAAGTGATATCCCCTTCCTCGATCCTTATTTTGTGTATTTGCATCTTTACTCCCTTTTTCTTTGTTAGTCTTGGTAAGGGTTCATCAATTTTATTGATATTCTCGAAGAACCACTTTTGGTTTTGTTTATTTTTTTCTAGTGCTTTCTTATTCTCTATTTCATTTACTTCTGCTCTAATCTTTATTATTTCCTTCATTTTACTTCCTTTAGGTTTAGTTCATTCTTGTTTTTGCAATTCCTCCAAGGGTGCCGTTAGGTCTTCAATTTTAGCTCTTTCTTCTTTTTTAATATATGTATTTATTGCTATGAAATTCAGTCTCAGGACAGCTTTGGCTGCATCCCCATAGGTTTTGATATGTTGTGTTGTCATTTTCATTAGTTAAAAGGTAGTTACTGATTTTTTTTTTAGATTTCCTCCTTGACCCACAATTTATCTAAGACTGTGTTTTTTAACTTCCATATCCTTGTGCCTAACTTGTCTCTCTGGCCCTTAGTGATTTCCAACTTAATTCCATTGTGATCACAGAAATTACTTTGTATAATCTCAATCATTCTGAATTCATTGAGAGTTTTTCTGTGGCCTAGCATGTGGTCTATCATGGAGTGTGATCCATGTGCACTCGAGAAGAATGTAAATCCTGATGTATTTGGGTTAATGTTCTGTATATGTCTATTAAGTCCAGGTCCTCTAATGTATTGTGGAGAGTCTTTGTCTCTTTGTTAATTCTCTGTCCGGATGTTCTGTCTAATGATGATAATGGTGTAATAAAGTCAACTGCTATAATTGTAGAGTCATTTATTTCTCCACTTAGCTTTTCCAGAGTTTGCCTCATGAATTTTGAGACACCCTGATTGGTGTGTAAATGTTTACCATTGTTCTCTCTTCTTGAGAGAGTACTCCATTTACTAATATATAGTGTCCATCTTTGTCCCTTAAAATAGTTTTGCATTTAAAGTATATTTTGTCTGATATTAGAATAGCTACCCCTGCACGTTTATGGCTATTGTTAGATTGTATAATTATTTTCCAGCCATTTACTTTCAGCCTCCTTGAATCCCTGGGCTGAACGTGGGTTTCTTGGAGACCGCATATAGATGGATCATATTTCATCAATTCTGCCTATCTGTGCTCTTGAGTGGTGAATTTAATCCATTAACATTCAGTGTTATTACTCGCAATGAATTTCTTACTTCAGCCATATTTTCTTTGGATTAATATATGTCATATGTTGTTTTGTTTCTGTTTTTGTCTTTTTAATTTTTTGTAAACTCTCCTAACTTGATTTTTCCTTTCAACTTGTAGAACTTCCTTTAGTGTTTCTTGAAGTGCCAGTTTCTTATAGACATACTCTCTTGATTTCTGTTTAATTGGGAATATTTTGAACTCTCCATCCTGTTTGAATGTCAGTTTTGCTGGATACAGTATTCGTGGCTGGAAGTTTTTACGTTTAGTACTTTGACTATGTCATACCACTGTCTTTCCTCCATGGCTTCAGATGAGAAATCAGGACTTAATCTCATTCTGCATTTCCTGTATGTGATGGTTCTCTTTTCTCTTGCTGCCGTGAGTATTTTCTCTTTGCCTTGGGCTTTGGAAATTTTGACGAGTCTATGTCTTGGAGTTGGCCTTTTGGGATTTATACTGTTAGGGGTGCACTTTGCTTCCTGGATCTTCACATCCATATCTCTCAATAGGGTTGGGAAGTTTTCAGCCATTATTTCTTTCAACACTCCTTCTGTTCCCTTTCCTTTCTCTTCTTCTTCTGGGGTGCCCATAATGTGAGTGTTTGTATGTTTTGTGTTGACAGTTAAATCCCTGAGTCCCTGCTGGATTTTTTATATTTTTTTTGCCTCTCCATTCTACTATCTGTTTGATTTCAGCTGTATTGTCTTCCATATCACTATCCTTCTTCTCCCTGTTCAAATCTGCTGTTATGTGAATCCAGCATCCTTTTGAGTTCTTGGATTGCACCAATGATCATCATCATATCTGTTATCTTTTTGTGTATGTTTACAATTTCTTCAGTATGTCTTCTTTATATCCTTAATCTCTTCCTTCACTTCATTATATTGGTTCATAATATTTGTTTGGGAATATTTGGTTAGTTGTTTGATGTTCTGCATATATTCCTGGTTTTTAGTTTGTTTATTGGAGTGGCCCCTGTCTTCCTGTTTCTCAGTGTGGTTTGTAATTTTTTGTTGCCCTCTAGTCATCATTTTATCTTGCTGGGTTTATTCAGTTGATTAGTTTCTCTTACTCCTCTCATGTTTTATTTAGTTGGTATTTCTGCATGTGTGTAAACTTTTCTCTTTGACATTTTTCTTCTTGTTTTCTATCCTTGCTTCTTTCTCTTGTACCTTGAAGGCAAAAAATTAGTGCCAGGGAATTGAAAGATGTGACAAAGGGAGGAGGATAATAGTAATATTAATAAAAGTTAGAAGAGGGGCCAAATACGACTTAGTGAAATGAATATTTAACTTGTGTAAGCAGTGTTCAGTAATAGGAAAAATAGTCAAGTACCTACAATGGACCAGGTATCCAAATAGTGGAATATTTATGTAATGATTTAGAAGTCTAGAAGGATGAGGTGGGAGAGAAAGAGTAAAGAAAGCACTAAAAGGAAAAATTTAATATTAATAAAATAAGAAGGAAATAGAATAGATAGAATAGAAATTGGTACCCTTAAGTTGTGGGCTAATGAAAAAGCGTGGTATCTGAGAAACACAACAGAAAGCAGAAGGCAGACAGATGAAGGAAGGAAAAGAGATAGCTTGGGGGATACAATATCAATATAGACAAAGAATGGGAAATCAGTGAAGAAGAAGAACAGCAAAGAAGAGTTAAGCTAGCAGCACCTAATTTAAAAAGAATTAAAGGAAAAGAGAAAGGAGGGAGGAAAGAGGAAAGAAAAGCAAGCGACAATAAATAAACAGAGAAAAACCAACCACACCAGCAAGCATACTAAGCTAAGGAGGAACTGTTCCTTCTAGGGTCCTTTAGGATCCTCTCAGCCAGCTTGTGTTTATTAATTTCCCTTCTGGGTTCCCTCTGCAGATTTTGAGGCAGATTTTTGGTATTAAAGTGAATTAAGAACAGGAATTCATTTTTTAAAATGACTGCCTTCTTCTTCTTCTTTTTTTTTTTTTTTTTTTTTTTTTTTGGTGATATACGGGACCCAAAATATTTTCTCTGCTATATCACCCCCTTCAATGAGGGGACCCTAAATGGGCCCGTGGAATCTAATCAAGCCCTTCCCACTTCCTTGCCTCTCCAGGGGATTGAAGTTATGATATTTTGTCAGGGCAGAGCAATATTGGTTGACTCAACCCCCTCTGGGGCCAGGCCTCAGTGTCAGCGGGCTGCTGTTTAAATCAGGTTTCCTCAGCAGTTTCCCCTCTACCTTCAGCCTGGCACTCTTTCAAGCCAGCTTATCTGATCCCCAAAGCTATGTGGGGGTTTAGGCAGCCAAATCCACAGAAGTTAAACCCCTCTACACCTTCTGTCAGAGCCCTCCCTCCCTCAGAGTATACTGCCTCAAACTGGGAGTGTGAGTCACGGTTGCAGGATTTATGGTTCAAACCAGCCATTGTCCCTGTGGGTGGGGCACAGCCAACAGTGTTTACCATCACAGGTAGGCTCAAAAATGTAGAATCTCCAATGATAACTCAACACCATTGATCTGCCCTCTGCTAACTAACCCAAGCTTCTCACTCCAATTGCCCACATCACAGACCCTTGGGCAGGACCCCACCCACAGTCAGCCATCCCCAGAGAGCTAGTCAGTGAATATCCTCCTAAACTGATGCCAACTTGCCTCTTTCCTTTAGCATTTTATTTTAAGGCACCCCCAATGGTTTATAGTTTTTCAGTTTCTTAACCTGATTCTGATGTGGATTCAAGTTTAACAGGCCACTGAACTACAGTTGACTGTTTCTACTTAACTCCAATTTGACTTATTATTTTAATCAGAAATGATCTTTTCATAATAAGATGATATACTTCTAATCTCAAGTATTTTAAGAAGTGAGAAAATTTATTTATATTTTTAAGTGGTACACCAATATTTTTCTCATATGTGATAGGGTGTGGGATGGATGAAACTAGAGAATGCATGTATTTACAAACAGAAATGTATACTCAAAAGAATCTGTAAACACAGGTAATTCTGAGGAAGGAGCTTGATACTAAAGAAGGAATTTTACTGTTTGCCATAACAGACATAAATTATGGATAATTTGGATATAATTTAAAAGAAATTATGAATATAGTACACAATGAAATTATACAAATTGTTTGAAGATATTAATTTGTATCTGCAACATTACATTCACAATTTGCAAATGCAGTTGCCCATAAAGGAAAACTGCTCTCTCCCCTGGGCAACCTCCCACACTGCCTGGATGGGTGTATGCCACCCTCAGCAAAAGTTAGCAGAGAACACGAGGAGCATGGATGCAACCAGGTGAAGGCCACACTGCTCTCTACATGTGTCTGGTCAGAGGGCTGTTAGCAGAAAATGAGAACAGATTTCATACTGCTTACTCCCCAGTGAAGACAGGCCAGAGTGACTCACATCACTAACTGAGGCTTTGAGTGCTGAGGAGGGGTTTCTCCTTGTACTCCTTTGTGGATCCAGAACCTATGATGATGGTTTTCATTGGGGTTCTGAGTGTTTGGTTCCAAAAAAGGACATTCCCTCTCTGGATAGGGGAAACTGCAGTGAAGACGTGTTTCATTCCAGCCTCTTCAGTTGTTCATCAGCTTCTTCCCATCCAACCAGGCCATTCGCCTGTGGGATTGAAGAAGTCTGCATCATTTCAATACTGTTAAAAATATGTTGAAAATATAATATTTAATTAGTCTGAGAAATATCTGGCATCGGCAATCCTGTCAAGGCAAAATGTGGGGCCTGCTTGTATCTCTCTGCCTTCTAATCCAAACACACTTTCTCCCAGAGCTCAGCAGTGTTCCATAAGACACAATTGCTCACACATCTCCCTTCTCCTCTGGCCTGGATGTCTTCAGTTTCAAGCTGCTCCATGACTCCAGCCTCTGACATCTCCCTCAGCCTCTAAGGGTTTCTGTGTCTCTCCACAGATGTAGGAGATCCTGGAGACCTCTCCCATATAGCAGGGTAAACATGGCAGCACTTGTTCTCTGGGAGTTCCATGTATGTAGAATTTCAGCACAATGTTTGAGGTCCATCCTGGTGCATGAAATCTCGTCAGAGGCCCTTAACTAACTTAAAGCAATCTAACAAAAGTGACCTAATAGAAACGAGCCTTATCTGAATTTAACCAAAATGTACTACATACAAATGGCTTACACACACAACAATGGGTGAGTAAGAACATGATTTTCTTGTGTTAACTCAAGCCTCAAACAAGGGCATTAACCTAGGGCAGCATGTTAAGGAGGGTTCTCCTAAGTCTGGGAGAAATGGGAACTCATGAAACAGTGACTGTACTTTGGGTGTGGCCATCATTGAGCAAAATGGTGAGCTGACAACCATTGCACTGGTCCCTAGAATGGTCCCAAGAAGAACTCAATATACTGTGCTTTCTCCACCAAATCTTATCTCCAAATCACTTGTGTAACTCAGAGAGGTGTGCCATTATTCCCTTTCCCAGAGCCAGAGTGCACAGATTTTGCCTGGTGGATGGGGGGCAGGAATCAGTGTGTACAAATGAAAGCCCCTAATTTCTTCTCCAAAGAACTGATTACACTTATGAGAGATTAGATAAATTCAACCCTAAAGGTGCTCTCAAAAATAGTGGGGATCTTAGAGGGCCTAGTATTAAATTCATCTCAATCCTTCAGGATGAATTGAAATAAGTACTTTTATTTTATTTTATTTTTTTAATATATTATTTATTGAAGTATATCTTTTATACATGAACATGCATAAACAATAAATGTATAGTAAAGGTTGTGAACTTACAAAATAAACATGCATAACATCATACAGGGGTCCCATACATCACCCCTCCACCAACACCTTGCATTGTTGTGAAACATTTGTTACAAACTATGCATGAGTATCGTCAAAATATTACTATTATAGTCCCTATCTAACATTTGGTGTATTTTTCTTCCAACCCATCCTATTTTTAAATAATATATCTTTATTACAGAGGTTGTGAAATTACAAAACAATCATGTACATGTGTAGAATTCCCATACAATAGCCCTTCACCAACACAACACACCATGATGGAATATGTGTTACAGATCATGAGATAATATCATCAGACTATTACCACCAACCATGGTACATAGCATATATTGGGCACACTTTTTCCGTATCCCCCATTATCAGCATAGTACATCTTTAGCATTGATGGATGAATATTATGGTATTGCTGTTAACTACAGTCCATAGGTCACACCAATTGTATTTTTCTCATGCTTCTCCACATTCCCAAAACCCTGCAGTAATGATGTACATCCACTTTGGCTCACAGAAGGACACTCTTGCATTTGTACCATCAGCCACAATTCTTGTCCACCTCTGAGTTCACTGTGTTATTCAGTCCATAGATTATTTTCTAGCTTTCTTTCAATTGATATTTACTTCCCCAAACTACGCTGTTCAGCCACAATCCCATTTTTTTTTCCACCTCATTGTTATAATTTCTTGCATTGCAAGAATCACCATATGTGAGCAAGAGAATACCATCAAGTCCACTCTAGTCCATAGTTCTTCCCCCAATCCAGAGGCGACTGGGATGGTGATGTCCACTCCAACTCCAAGTGAGAGAGGGCTTATATCCCATGGATATGGTGGGTGGGATGATCCTGCCTGCAGATGCAGGCCATCTCCATTCCCTGGGATGGCCATATCCCATCGTTGTCTCCTCACCAGGTGACTTGGATGAGTCCATTGAGCTGTAGGGTAGGAGTTGCAGCTCCACCTAGATTTCATGCACACCTGGCACATAGGTAGGTGGGAGGCTCCAGTCTCTGGAAGTATACCTAAGAAACTCCAGCATCACATGTAGGTTTGAATAGAAGGGACTGGTGAACCATGTGCAGGGAGGACTTATTTGAGTCTAATTCTGTCACTCTCAGGAGCACAGATTACAAAATAGAACCCACTGATAAGGCATCAGTCTCTGGGACTATCCCCCCTTATATAAGACCAGGGTGTCTCCGGAGCTCTCAGGAACCACACTGAGTGGGGTGATAGGCACTTAGATGTTCTATGAGCTCCTACTGAGGTATGCGTAAGAGTTACCTCTGGGATGACCTCCCGACTCTCTTTGAAGTCTCTTAGCCACTTGAACTCATTTGTCTTTACCGTTTCCCCCTTTTATTCAAGGTCTTTTTCCAGTTGTGTTGCCAGTTGGCACTTGGGAAAAGTTTTCAATTAGCAATAATCGTGCCTCGGATAAACCTCATTGGCTACGATACTGCCACTGCAAAAAGCTGCCAGTTGGCACTTGGTATTAATCCCTCGTTGCCAGGGAGGTTCATCCCTGGGAGTCATGTCCCACGATGGGGGGAAGGTAAAGCAATCATATGCTGAGTTTGGCTTAGAGAGAGGCCACATTTGAGCAACAAGGAGGCTCTCAGGTGGCAACCCTTAGGCACCCCACAACTGCAGGCTAAGTCTCATTTACAAGAGCAAAAACTCACAAGGGTAGTCATCAATTAAAAAAAAAAAACACATCAGTGGGTCATCCTATTTTGAAAGGCACTGTGCCTACACTCAGAGGACTATTGCTGCTCCCTTGGAGATTGTGGCAGAGCTCTCCAGGCTAGGAATTCAGATTCCCTCATTTATTGTGTGATTATCCACCCATCGTGACCCTGCCCCATCCCCCGATCCTTTGAATGATTTTGTATATCTTTCATGCATATTCGGTTGAACCAATCCCCACGAACCCCCCCCCAGACACCCTCCCCCCAATAATCCCCCGCAGTACCCATTGTAACCCTTCTGTGATCCAAATCCTCCATGAACATTTAGTCCATAAAATAATCAAATACACTTACTAGGAAAAAGAAACAAGTACTTTTAAAGATGAGTAAAAACTCATAAAGTGTGGTAGCACCAATTCACTTAAAAGAAATGTAAAAGAACATTCTTCAGGCAGAAAGAAAATAATCTCAGAAGTTTCAAGATTCAGGATGGATTGAGGAACAATATCTGTTAATTAAATTCATATATCTAAATGACTATTGAATGGATAGAGTCATAATGATACCTGTGGCCTAGGATATCAATAAAGTGTTAAAATACACTGTAAAATAATATATAGCATAGATGGGTAAATGGATATGTAGCAGATGCATATCTTTATGAATTCCAAAAATAGATATTGGATTATGCTTGTAAAGTGGACTGTTAATCTGGGCATGATTAAGTTAAGATAAGGGTATTGAAAGGGCCACAGTCAGTAGGGTGTTGTGCCCTGCCCCTTGGTGTGTGGGGTTTTAAACAAAAAAAGACATGGCAAAGGACAGAGGCGTAGTTTCTGATGTTGGAGTTCTGATGAGCAAGGACAGAAGGCCACGGGGAAAAGATTGAAGCCATTCACCTGACAGTTCACAGCTGGCCTTGTGGAGAGAGGCAAAGCTTAGAGATCATCACAGTCTACCGCTGACCTTGTGGAGGAAACAGAAGGGCTGTGGCCAGAAAGAAATTCAGCCCTGGGAAGACAGGAAACAAAGAAGGCTCAACCTGGGCTAATTTTGGCAGCTGTATTGCTCCAAGATTGGGTAACACACTTTGGTGAAGGAAGAAACGTATGCTTTATGGCCTGGTACGTATAAGCTTCTACCCCAAATAAATAACTTTTATGAAGATGAAGAGATTTATAGTATTTTGCATCAGCTCCACTTTTGCTGACAAATACAGGATATAAAATGTTTTTAAAATATTATTTGGCAAGTCAATAAAAAATAATAAGTGCAGATTTGGAAAGGTAAGAAAAACTGTTATAATTTCCCCAGTAATCTTTAAAGAACATTAAATAGTTCATCTCATCCAAATAAGTAGAAGAGAAAAAAATTGAACAAAAAAAAATCAGTCAAAAATGAAGTGTTCAGGATTTCCTGGGTTGCAGTTTTGGACTTTGCTCTGGAGACAACTCACTCGTGCATCTTTGGAAGGTGCACCTTTCCTATCCTTCAGTAGCATGAAATTTCCAGGGTTGATTAGTGGGGTAATGTTTTGCCTACATGATAAATCATATGCTGTATCACTTTCCCATTTCCTAGTTTTGAAGTCGCCAAGCTGGATGTTATACTCATTTGAATAAAGAAGAGCCATGAAAGATAGAAAAAATAAAAAGTAGATATTGTTGCACTTCCCAAACTGGACGCTTAGATGATTGATATTGGATCATCCTCTTTTCTAATGAATGCATTCAATGCTATAAATTTCCCTCTAAGCACTGCTTTTACTGCACCCCACAAAATATGATGAAGCATCGGACTTTAAGTAGGAGGAAGAACCACATAACAAAAGGCTTGTGAATGAAGCTATATCCACTTCCACATCAGTAGAGACTTAAGATGAAGGCAGAAAATGTAAGAAAGTTGGAAAATTATGTGCTCTGGCCACACCATTGTTTCCTCAAAATAACACTTCTATGAATGTAACTTCACTTTGAAGGAATTTGTTTCATGCTTACCTAATCATGAGGGAATCTTTGTAAGGAAAAACGAATGAAGACAATGAGTTTTGCCAGGTTACCCCACATCATAGTCTTCCCCTTTAAGTGTAAGGAGTATGAAGTTTTCTTTGAAATTCAACCTCATGAGATACATGAGAATTAATCCTTCAGAGAAACCATTTGGTTTTCATGAATTTGGGAAAGACAGAGTCACATGAAAGACACATGCAGGAGTAAAACCCTGTGTATTTAAGGAATGCTGGAAATCCTTCAGCCATGCATTAAATCTCATTGAGCATGAAATATTCACACATTAGTTAGTATTGTAATGAACATAGGAATGCTTCACCTGAAACAAAACCTCATGGAATATGAGAAAATTCAATCTAGAGAGAAACTATATGAGTGTCCTCAATGTAGTCTGCTCTTTACAGTCATGTTTTACTCCTCTTTTTAAAAGCCATACAGGGGAACAAGCATAGAAATGTAATACATGTAGGAAAGTTTTCAACTTCACAGAAAACCTCTTTATCTATCAGAAAATTCTTACTGAAGAGAAATCATATATATGTGGGAAAGCTTTAATTCAATGTCAAATCTCAGATACAAGAGTTTTCCTACTGCAAAGAAACCCTATGCATGATAAGCATGTGAAAAAGCCTTTTGGTACAAATCTCATCTCACAGAACATGAAAAAATTCATAGTGGACAAAAACAAAATGAATGTAAAGAATGCAGAAAAGCCTTCACCCAAAAAAAATTGTTCCTTAAACATCAGAGTATTCATTCTGGAGAAAATCCCTATATATAAAATGATTGTGAAAATACATTCAACCAGAAGGAAAACCTCATTAAACATCTGAGAATACATATTGCAGAGAAACACTATGAATGTGATGGACATGGGAAAGATTTAATTGAGAAATCAAGACTCATTACACACCATAGAAGACAAACTGGAGAGAAACCCTATATATGTAAGGAATATAGGAAAGCCTTCATTAGCTAATCAAATCTCACTGACCATGAGAAAATTCAGAGTGGAGGGAAATGTTATATATGTAAGGAATGTGGAATAGCCTTCAGCCAGAGGGAGTATCTCCTTAAACATTACAACATTCATACTGGAGAGAAGCCCTGTGAATGTAATGAATGTGACTCTCCAAAGAATCTCCCCCTGCAGTCTGTGCAACTGGTTGCCAATCTTTTAAGGAAGCGGTTGTGACCGTGCAATTCAGGATGTCTTTCTCCTCTTGGAAAAGTGCACTTGCAGTTTGTTCTGAGATCTGTTCCTCCCAAATCTTCTTCCACGCTCATCAGTGTTCAATATTTTACCACTAATTTATGCATCAGAATTTGATATTTCTCTTAGTTTATGTAAAAGATGGGCTTTTCATTTATTTCAGATTTTCTTGGTTGTTTTTATTTTTTCTTGAATCCAAAACATTCTGTGTAAACATTTAAAATATATCATTTTAAAATTAATGCTGACCGTTATTGCAGTATTTTCTTATAAGGCACCTGAAACATTTATATTTTTTCATTTTATTCACCTGAGTCTGACGTGGATTCAGGTTTAACAGCCACTAAACTACAATGTCCTGGTTTCTACTTCATTCTAATTTTTGTTATTATTTTAAATCTGAAATGATCCTTTCATAATTTGATGATATACTTCTAATATCAAGTACTTTTTAAAAATAAGAAAAATTTATTTATATTTTTAAGCTATACTCTAATATTTTCTCATATGTGACAGGATGTGGCATGAAGGAAACTAGAGAATGCATATATTTACAAACAGAAGTATCTTCCCAAAAAATCTGCCAATGCATATAAGTCTGAGGAGGGAGGAATGGGTGCTGAAGATAGAGAAGGAATTTGGCTGTTGGCCATAACAGACATAAATTATTTTTATAGTCTTTGCACTGATAATTTATTTATAATTAAAAAAGAAATTATGAAAATAGTACAAAATGTAATAATACAATGAGTTTGATTTAAAGATGTTGATTTCTATCAGCACTATTACATGGGGGAACTAACCCCCACACTTTGCAAATAAAATCACCCATAAAGGAAAAGTGGTCACTCCCCTCGGACCCCTCCCCAGCTGCCTGGACTGTGGTGGCCTCCCACAGCAAGAGGAAACATGAAGCACGAGGAGCATAGACACGACCATGTGAAGTCCACACAGCTCTCTCCACGTGTCCGGTTAGAGGGCTGTTAGGCCCACAGGAGAAGACTGACTTCCTGCTGCTTACTCCAAAGTGAAGACCGGCTACAGTGACTCACATCAGTAACTGACACTGTGAGTGCTGGGCAGGGCTTTCTCCCTGTCCTCCTTTGTGGATCAAGAACCTATGATGATGGTTTTCCTTGGGCCTCTGAGAGTTTGTTTCCCACAGGACATTTCCCCTCATTGCTTTAACTTTAGTTGCCCCAAGATTGGAGAAGGTGAATGTAGAAATGGAAGCTGGAGAGCTGAATCTGTGCCTGAGATCCAGGAGGGGTACAGTAAGAGCAGCTTCCTCAGAGGGTCCAAATGGGGGCCAAGTGAAGTAGGGAAGTGCAAAAGGAGCAGGAGCAGGAAGCCTCCCGTCTGTGCCCTGATGCCTCTGCTGCACCAGACCCACGGTCCCATGATTTTATTTGCTCCTGCCCACCTGGCCAACCACTGCCTGAGGCAGGTATATCAAACTGGGGCATCTGTGACTTTATATTAGTTTCCAAACCATGTGACTCCTCTTCCTGACACCCTAGCTTGCAGTACTTGCTGGCCAAGTACCCTTCCCCCTCCATCTTACCAGTACTCATTCCCACCTAGTCTGGAGACACCCACAGTTTGCAGGTGAATTCACTGGGTAGCATCACCCTGCGATTTGGGAACAGAACACTTCTCCAACCCTGTGTCCCTAGCTATTTGAGTTTTTCAAGCACCGCTAATGTAAAATACCAGAAGTAGGTTGGGTGTTATTGGAATATATGAGGGCTAAAGCTTACAGTTCTGAGGCTGTGAAAATATCCAAATCAAGGTATCATCAAAAATTAATAATGGTAAGCTGCTGCTGGAATCCTGCCAAGACAAAATATTGGGCCTGCCTGTCTCTTTCTGCCCTCTCCTCTAAACTCACTTTCTCCCTGTGCTCAGCAGTGGGCCATCAGACACAATTGCTCACACCTAACCCTTCTCCTCTGTCCTTTATGTCTTTAGCTTCAGGCTGCTCAATTACTCCATCCCCTGGCCTCTCCCTTAGCCTTTCAGGGTTTCTGTGTCTCTCCACAGCTATAGGAGATCCTGGATCCCTCTCCCACATGGCAGGGTAAATATGGCAGAACTAATTCTCTGTGTTTTCATGTATGTAGGACTTCAGCACAATGATTGTGGTCCATCCTGGTGTCTGAAATCTAATCAGAGGCCCTTAACTAACTAACGCAATCTAACAAAAGTTGACCTAATTGAAAGGTCCCTTATCTGAATCTAACCTAAATGTCCTGCATCCAAACACTTACACAGACAGCAATGGGTTAGTAAGATGATACTTTTCCAGGGCTTACACAAGACTCAAACGAGGGCATTAACCCAGGACACACAGATCAGTAGGGGTCTCCTAAGTACAGGATAAATGGGAACTCATGAAGCAGTGTCTGTACTTTTGGTGTGGCCATGATTGAGCAAAATGAGGGGCTGACCACCATTGCACTGGTCCCTAGAATGGTCCCATGAAGAACTCAATATACTGTGGTTTCTCCACCAAATCTTAGCTCTAAATTCAGGTGTGTAACTCAGAGAGGTGTGCCATTATTCCCACCCCAGTGCCAGAGTGCACAGATTTTGCCTGGAGGGTGGGATGGGTAGGGATCAGGCTGTAAAACTGAAAGCAGCTAATTTCTTCTCCGTAGAACTGATTACATTTACAACAGAATGGAGAAATTCAACCCTAAGTGTGCTTTCAAAAGCAGTGGAGATGGTAAAGGGCCAGAGATTTAATTCATCTCATCCTTCAGGAAGACATGAAATAAATACTTTTACTGATGAGTAAAAACTAATAAAATTTGCTAGCAGAAACTCCCTTAAAAAGAAATGTGAAAGAATATTCTTCAGGCAGAAAGAAAATAATCTCAGAAGATTCAAGATTCATGATGGATTGAAGGATAATATATGTTAATTTAATTCCTATATCTAAATGACTATTGAATGGATAAATTAATAAGGATATCCGTGGTTATGGACATCACTAAAGTGTTAAAATACACCATAAAATAATATATACCATAAGATATGCAAATGGATATGTAGCAGTTGGCTATCATTATGAATTCCAGAAATAGATATTGGAATATGCTTGTAAACTGCTCTGTTAATCTGCACATGATTAAGTTATGGTAAGGTCGTTGACTGGTCCACAGTCAGTAGGGCATTGTGCCCCGCCTCTTGGTGGGTGAGTTTGAAACAGTGCGAAAAATGTGTTGAAAATTTAATATTTAATTAGTCTAAGAAATATCTGGCATCTACACCCTCTGAGGTTTTCTGAAACCATTGCACTCTCTCACAACCTCACTTCTATTCTTGTAAGCCCTAGATGCCAGGACTTTCTGGGATTCCCATACTATTTATAAGGGTCACTGGCCTAATGTTTCTCATTCTGGTGGTGTTATTGCTGCAGCCAATGCTCTATGTGAATTTTGACTTTTCCTTCCTGACACCAAAATGTTTCATCTTGGCATTGCTGTTTCTTTAGCTGCCCCATGATTGGAGAAAGTGAATGTAGAACTGGACCAGGAGATCTGAGTCTGAACCTGAGACCCAGGAGGGGCACAGTATGAGCAGCCTCCTCAGAGGGTCCTGGCTGGAGGCCAAGGGAAAGAAGGAAGGGCAAAACGAGCAGGAGCAGGGAGAATCCTTTCTGGGCCCTGATATCTCTGCTGCGCCAGACCCATGGTTCCATGCTTTTATCTGCCCCTGCCCCCCTGGCCAACCCCTGCCTGAGGCAGGTACATCATACTGGGGAATCTGTGACTTTATACTAGTCCCTAAACCCTGTGAAAACACTGCCTGACTCCCTGTCTTGCAGGCCTTCCTGGTCAAGGGCACTACCCCCTCCATCTTACCTATTCTCATTCCTGCTTAGTCTGGATATACCCACAGTTTACAGGCAAAATCACTGGGCAGCAGCATCACACTTCTGTTTCGGAACAGGGCAGCCCTACAAACCTGTGTCCTCATCTGTTAGAGTTTCCCCAGCGATGCTGTTGCAAAATACCAGAAATAGGTTGGCTTTTATTGGGATTTTTAGGTTTAAACCTTGCAGTTCTGAGGTTGGAAAAATGTCCAAATCAAGTCATCATCTAAAATGTTGTCTTAGCAACGGTCAGCTGCTGCAGGAATCCTGCCAAGGCAAAATGTTGGGCCTGTCTGTCTTTCTATGCATTTGCCTCCAAACTCACTTTCTCCCAGAGCTCATAAATGGGCCATCATACACAATTATACACACCTTGCCCTTCTCCTCTGGCCTGGATATCTTCAGCTTCAAGCTGCTCCAATACTCCAGCCTCTGGCCTCTACATCAGACTCCCTGGTTTTCTGTCTTTCCACAGCTGTAGGAGTTCTTAGAGCCCTCTCACACATGGCAGGGTAAATATGTCAGCACTTTTTCTCTGTTTGTTCCATGTATGTAGAACTTCAGCACAATGATTGAGGTCCATCCTGGTGCATGAAAACTAATCAGAGGCCCTTAACTACACTAAAGCATTCTAACAAATGTGCCATAATGGAAAGTTCCCTTGTCTGAATCTAACCAAAATGTCCTACCAAAAAAGGCTTACACACACAGCAATAAGTTAGTAAGAACACACTTCTCTGGCATCCACACAATTTGCAAATGAGAGCATTAACCAGGGCACAGGGAGCAGGATGGGTCTCCTAAGTCTGGGAGAAATGGGAACTCAAGAAGCAGTGGCTGTGCTTTGGGTGTGGCAATCATTGAGCAAAATGGGGTGCTGACCACCATTGCACTGCTCTCAGAAAGGTCCCAAGAAGAACTCAATATACTGTGCTTTCTCCAACAAATCTTAGATCCAAAATCAGGTGTGTAACTCGGAGAGCTGTGCCATCATTCTTATCGCAAAAGCCAGAGCACACAGATTTTTCTGTGGGGGGAGGCGCTGGAAGCAGTCATTAAAACTGAAAGCCCCCAATTTCTTCTCTAAATAACTGATTATATTTACAACAGAATGGATAAATTCAACACTAAGGGTGCTCTCAATAGCAGTGGAGATTGTAGAGGGCCTGAGACTTAATTCCTCTCAATCCTTCAGGAAGAAGTGAAATAAATACTTTTAGAGATGAGTAAAAACTAATAGTTTGCTAGCAGCAACTCACTTTAAAAGAAATATAAAAGAAAATTCTTTGGGCAGAAAAAAAATATTCTCAGAAAGTTCAAGATTCAGGATGGATTGAAGAACAACATCTGTTAATTAAATACATATACTGAAATGAGTATTGAATCAATAAAGTAATAATGAAATCCATGGTCTTGGACATCAATAAAGTGTTCAAATACACCATAAAATAATATATAACATGAGGTGGATAACTGGATATGTAGCAGTTTGATATCGTTATGAGTTCCAAAAATGTTTATGGGATGATGTCTGTTAATCTGGCCATGATAGATTTCTGTTTAGGACATTGACTGGGCCATAGTTGGTAGGGTGTTTGAGCCTCACCCATTGGTGGGTGGGGTCTCAAACATAAGAAGACATGGCAATGGACAGGAGTAGTTTTTGATGTTGGAGTTCTGATTAGCAAAGACAGGAGGCTCTGGGGAAAAGAGACAAGCCATTCTTTTGACAGTTCACAGCTGGCTTTGTGGTGACAGGCAAAGCTTAGAGAGCCTCATAGTCTACAGCTGACCTTGAGGAGGAAACAGAGGAGCTGAGCTCAGGGAGAAACGCAGCCCTGGGAAGACAGGAACTGAATAACCCTGAACACTGGCAAATGTTGGCATCTCTCTTGCTCCAAGACCTTGTAACAGAATTTTGTTAAAGGAGAAACTAATGCTTTATGGCCTGTTAGCTGGAAGCTTATACCACAAATAAATACACTTTATGAAGTTCAAGTGATTTCTGGTATTTTGCATAAGCACCCCTTTTTCTGACTAATACAGGATATAAAAAGTTTTAAAACACATTATTTGGCAAGTCAATAACAAATAATAAGTGCAGATTTGGGAAGGCAAGCAAAAGTGTTTTAATTTCCATGGTAAAATTTACAGAAAGTTAAAGAGTACATCTCATCTAAATAAATAGGAGGAAAAAATTGAATAAAAATAGTCAGTCCAAAACAAAGTGTTCAAGATTTCCTGGGTTGCCATTTTGACCTTTGTTATGGGGCCACCTTACTCGTGCATATTTGGAAGCTGTAGCTTTCTTATCCTTCAGAAGCCTGAATGTTCCAGGGTTGATTTATGAGGTGTAGTTTTCTCCCCATCCTTAATCAAGTAGGGTGTCTCTTCCTCATTTCCTTGTCATGAAGTCACCAAACTGGATGTGATGCTCATTTGAAAAAGAAGAGCCATGAATAATAGAACAAATAAAAATGAGATATTGTTGCACTTCCCAAATTGGATACTTAGATGATTGATACAGGATATTTCCTCTTTTCTAATGAATGCATTCGGTGCCATAAGTTTCCCTCTAAGCACTCTTTTTGGTGCACTCCACAAATTATGAAGAAGCATATGACTTTAAGAAGCAGAAATAACCACATAACAAAAGGCTTTGAGTGAAGCTATATCCAATTCCACAACAGTAAAGACTTAAGATGAAGGCAGAGAATGTAAGAAAGTTGGGAAAATCTTTTCTGTGACCACAAACATTGTTTCCTCAAAATAAAATTCTATGAATGTAAATTCACTTGGAAGGAATTTGCCTCATGCTTACCTAAGCATGAGGGTAACTATGTAATGAAAAAGAATGAAGATAATGTGTTTTCCCAGTTTGCCCCACACGGTAGTCCTCACCTTTAAGTGTAATGAGTGTGAAGTTTTCTTGGAAATTCAACCTCATGAGATAACTGAGAATTAACCCTTCAAAGAATCCATTTGGGATTTCATGAATTTGGGAAGGCTAGAGTCACATCAAATAAACATGCAAGAGTAAAACCCTGTATATGTAAGGAATATTGGAAATCTTTCAGCCAGGCATTAAAACTCATTGAGAATGAAATATTCATACATTAGATAGTATTGAAATGAACATGGGAATGCTTCCATCTGAAACAAAACCTCATGGTATATCAGAAATTTCAAAATAGTGAGAAACTATATGAGTTTCCTGAATGTAAGCTGTTCTTTACAGTCATTTTTTACTCCTCACTTTAAAAACCATACAAGGGAACAAAGATAGAAATGTTATACATGTTGGAAGGTTTTCAACCTGACCGAAAATTCGTTATTCTTCAGAAAATTCTTACTGAAGAGAAATCATATATATGTGGGAAAGATTTAATTCAAATGTCAAAACTCAGATACAAGAGATTTCCTACTGCATAGAAACCCTATGCATGTAAGGCATGTGAAAAAGCCTTTAGGTACAAATCATACCTCACAGAACATGAAAAAAACTCATACTGGAGAGAAACAAAATGAATATAAAGAATGCAGAAAAGCCTTCAGGCAAAACAATAGTTCATTAAACATCAGGACATTCATTCTGGAGGAAAACCCTATGTATGTAATGAATGTGGAAAAGATTTCAACCAGAAGGTAAAACTCGTTCACCATCTGAGAATATATACTGAAGAGAAACCCAATGAATGAGATGGATGTGGGAAAGCTTTCATTCAGAAATCAAGCCTCATTACACAACAGACAAAACAAACTGGAGAGAAACCCTATATATGTAAGGAATGTCAGAAAGCCTTCAGTAGCAATACAAATATAACTGACCATGAGATAATTCATACTGGAGGGAAACCCTATATATGTAAGGAATTTGGAATAACCTTCAGCCAGAGAAAGTATCTCATTAAACATTACAACTTTCATACTGGAGAGAATCCCTGTGACTGTAATGAATGTGAATCTCCAAAGAATATCCACCTCAGTCTGTGCAACTTGTTGCCAATCCTTGAAGAAACCGACTGTGACTGTGCAATTCAGGATGTCTTTCTCCTTTCTTTGATCTGCTTCTTCCACATCTTCTTCCACATTCCTCTGTGTTTAAGTGGTTACCACTAATTTATGCATTAGAAGTCGAGACTTCTCTTAGTTTACATAAAGATGGGCTTTCCACTTATTGCAAATTATCCTGGTCGTTTTCACTGGTTCTTCAATCCATTATATTCTGGGTAAGCATTTAAAAAATTACCCTTTTAAAAATAATCCTGCCCATTATTGTAGCATTTTGTTTCTTTTTTTATTGTGGGTAAAAATCAAAATTTTCACAATACATACTAATATTTGTAAAGTGATATATAAATATATATGCACATATGGGCATTTGCTTACATAAATGGTATTTATATATTTTTTTTAAGTTGCTTAGATTACCTAAATAATACACAGAAATTACAGGGATTCCCATGTTCCCCACCTTCATCATTTCCCACTTCATCCCACCCAAACATCATTCATCAGTGGGGCACATCACCCGCAATGGATATACCCATCCTGGGGCCTTGTCACCAAGCATAGATCACAGTTCACATTGAAGACCACACTCTCTCCCACACAGTTCTGCATGGTATATGCCGATGTAAAATGGCCTACATCGGTCACCACAACAATACTCAGGACAACCCCCAATCCCGAAAAAGCCCCTGTATTTCAACTTCCCTTTTCCTCATTGCCTGAATGCGTCCAGCAGCCACCTGCCTCTCTTCACTCTTATAATTTCTTCCATTGCTTGAATCATGATATGGCTACAACAGAGAACACTTAAGTCCATTCTATTCCATTGCTCTTCCCCCAAACCTAAGGGGACTGGGATGGTTGTTTCCACTCACCTCCAAGAGAGAAAGGGCTTATATCACATGGATACAGTGGATGGGATTATCCTGCCTGCAGCTGCAGGCCCTCTTCATTCCCTGGGATGGCCGTTGCCCATTGCCATCTCCTCGCCAGGTGACTTGGATGTGACCTTTGTGCTGTTGGGTACGAGTTGCAGCTCCACTGAGATTCCAGGCACAGCTGTCGCATAGGTAGGTCAGAGCCTCCAGTACCTGGAATTACACCTGTAAACTCCAGCATCATATGTAGGTTTGAATAGAAGGGATTGATGGACCATGTGCAGGGAGGACTTATTTGAGTCCATCTCTGTCACTCTCAGGAGCACAGATTCCAAAGTAGAGCCCACTAATAAGGCATCAATCTCTGGGGCTATCCACACTTAGGTAGGACCTGGGTGTCTCCAGAGCCCTCAGGAGCCCCTCTGTGTGGGGTTATATCCACTTTGGTGTACTATGAGATCCTACTGAGGTGTATGTAAGCATTACTTCTGGGATGACCTCCTGACTCTCTTTGAAGTCTCTTAGCCACATTAACCCATTTCTCTTTACCTTTTCGCCATTTATTCAAGGTCTTTTTCCAATCACATTGCCAGTTGGCACTTGGTATTTATCCCTCATTGCCAGGGAGGCTCATCCCCAGGGGTATTATCCCATTTTGGGGGGAATGTAATGCATTCCTATCTGAGTTTGGCTTAGAGAGAAGCCACATTTGAGCAACAAAGAACCACTCAGGTGGCAATCCTTAGTCACCCCATAACAGTAGGCTATGTCTCAACTACAAGAGCAAAGACTCATAAGGCTAGTCATCAATAAGAGGAACCCATCAGTGGGCCATCCTATTTTGTCAGACACTGCTCCTGCACTCAAGGGACTTTTGCTGCCCCCTTGAAGAATGTGGCAGGGCTCTCGAGGCTGGGATTTCAGATTCCCTCAATACTGAGTAATTGTCTACCCACCGTGACAATACCCCATCTCTTGATCATTTGAACGATGTCATATATCTTTCATGTATTTTCATATGAACTTACTCCCATGAATACCCCATTCCAGACAACCCCACAATGATCCTCTGCAGCAGCCATTGTAGCCCGTCTGTGATCTAAACCTTCCTTGAACATGGAACCCCTATAATAACCAAATACAATTAATAGGATAAAGAAATAATAATGATAAGCTTAAGTGCAACGGATAAATACAAGGAAAGACAGAGGAAAAAATGGTAAACTAAAAATAAAATATAATTAACAGATAGGGACATTCAAAAAAATGGAAAAAAAAAACAAAAAAAATTCCTTTTTTAAAAAAAGTGTTCTTTTCTTTTCTTTATCAACTGTATAATCGGATGTGTAGTGGACTGTGACACATTTCCCCTCTCATTCCCCATTTTCTCCCAAATTTTCACTTAATTTTCAAAGACGTTTTAGGTCATAGCGAAGTCACACACGGAATACTAGAGACTCTCACATACCCAAACTCCCTCCTCCTTCCACTCCGCATATTAAAACCTATTTTAAAAATGGATGTTAGCATTGTTAAAACTGTTATACAGATAGTAAAATATAGCAACTAAACATTGTCAATGCATTACTGCTTACTTTACATTTTAGAGGGTACAGTTTAATAATTTTTGATGATATTTATCATGTCCTGTGTCCATTAATGTAAGGTAATGAAAAACCTTTACCATGACCACTAAATACCCCATTTGATCTTAACTGTTCCTTCCTCCCCTTCACCCTGGGGCATATGACACTCCCCTGTCTTGACTCATGGAATGACAAGATTCATAGTTACATGCCCTGGGTATTCCCACATGCCCTTCCTAATCTAATCACCTGTCAACACTGTGGCACCAAACACAGTAATATCACTACCCATCTGTCCTATCCTTCAATATGCAACTATAATCTATCCCTTTACCATAGATTATATCCATATGGGTGATGGCTCACAGCCTACTCTTCCCTTTCTCACCCCTGTTAACCTATATTTCAGACAGTGGTTCTCAGAGACTGCTCACTTTCCTCAGTTCAAATCAGTGAGGGCATATACTTTTCATCCTTCAATGCCTGACTGGCTTCATTCAACATAAGGTCTTCAAGATTCATCCACATTATTCCGGGTGTTAGCACTTTATTCCTTCTTACAGCTGAGTAATATTCCATTGTATTTATGTACCATGTTTTGCTTATCCATTCAACTGTTGATGGGCACCAGGCCTGATTCCAACTTTTGGCAATCGTGAACAATGCCATTGTGAACAGTGGTGTGGATATATCTCTTTGTGCCTTTCCTTTCAGTTCTTCTGGGTATTTTGACAGCAGTGGAATTGCTGGATCATAGGGAAGATCTATTGTTAATTTTCTGAGGAACCACCAAACTGACTTCCACTGTGGCTGGACCATTCCACCATCCCACAAGCAGTGGATGAGGGTTCCTATTCCTCTACATCCTCTCTCACACTTAGAGTCTGCTCTTTTTTAAATAGCTGCCATTCTGATGGGTTTAAATGGTATCTCATTGTAGTTTTGATTTGCATTTCCCTGATAACAAGTGAAGTCGAGTATTCTTTCATGTGTTTTTTAGCCCTTGGTATTTCTTCCTTGAAGAAGTGTCTTTTCACGTTACTTGCCAATTTTTTTAATGTGTTGTTTGTCTTTTTATTTTCAAGTTGCAGGATTTCTTTATATATGCAGGATATTAGGCTCATCAGATATGTGGCTGCCATATATTTTCTCCCATTGGGTAGGCTGCCTTTTTCTTTTCTTAATAACATCCTTTGATGTGCAGAAGATTTTTTATTTTGAGGAAATTCCATTTATCTATTTTTTCTCTTGCTGCTCATGCTGTGGCTGTGAAGTTCATGCAGCCATTTCTTATTACAAGTTCCTGTAGATGACTTCCTACATTAACTTGGAAGGTATTTAGGTTTTGGCTCTTATATTTAGATGTTTGATCCATCTTGATTTGATTTTTGTATAAGGTGTGAGATGGTATTCTTCACTCATTATTTTGGATATGGATATCCAGTTCTCCAAGCACCACTTGATAAAGAGGCCACTCTCTACCGACTGAGTGGGCTTGGTTGCATTGTTGAATATCAGATGACTGAATATGTGAGGATCTATATCCTAACTCTCTATTCAATTCCATTGGTCCGTAGGTCTATCCTTGTGCCAATACCAAGCTGTTTTGTTCACTGTAGCTTTGTAATATGTTTTAAACTCTGGTAATGTGATATCTCCAACTTCATTTTTCTTTTTCAATATGTTTTTGGCAATTCGGGGCCTCCTACCTTTCCAAATATATTTTGTGGTAAATTTTCCAGTCCTTCAATAATATAGTGTTGATTTTCATTGGGATTGCATTAAATCTGTAGAGTAGTTTGGGTAGGATAGACATCTTGATGATGTTTAGTCTTCCTATCCATGAACAGGGAATATTTTTCCATTTATTTAAATCTTCTTTGATTTCCTTTAATAGTGTTTTGTAGTTTCCTGTATATAAGTCCTTTACATCTTTAGTTAAATTTATTCCTAGGTATTTGATTATTTTAGTTACTATTGTAAATGGAATTTTTATCTTGATTTCCTCCTCTGATTGCTCATTAGGTGTACAGAAATGCTACCGATTTTTGATCATTGATCTTATAGCTGGCAACATTTCTGAAGTCCTTTATAAGTTCCAGAAGCTTTGTTGTAGCTTTCTCTGGGCTTTCTATGTATAGGAACATTCAGTCTGCAAATAATGAAAATTTTAATTCTTTTCCAATCTGGATGCCTCCTATATCGTTTTCTTGACTCAGTGCTCGAGCAAATACTTCTAAGACAATGTTAAATAAGAATGGTGATAGTGGGCTTCCTTGTCTTGCTCCTGATCTCAGAGGGAAGGCTTTTAGGATTTCTCCATTCAAGATGAGTTAGCTTTGGGTTTTTCATATATACCCTTTATCATCTACAGAAAATTTCCTTCTATTCCAATCTGTTGCATGATTTTTATCAAGAAAGAGTTCTGTATTTTGTTGAATGCTTTTTATTTGCATCTATAGAGATGATCATGTGTTTTTTTCTTATTGTTTGTTTATGTGGTGTATTACATTGATTGACTTTCTTATATTGAACCTTTCATGCAAACCTGGGATGAAACCCACTTGGTCAGGATGTATAATCCTTTTGATATGTTTTTGAATGCTATTTTCATGTGCTTTGAGGATTTTAGCATCTTGGTTCATTAGAGAAATTGATCTGTAATTTTTCTTTCTAGTGGTATCTTTGTTTGGTTTTGCTATTAAGATAATGTTGGCATTGTTGAATGAGTTAGGCTATATACTTTCTATTTCTTTTCTTTGGAAGAGCATAAGGTGAATTGCTGTTTGCTCTTTCTGGAATGTTTGGTGGAATTCAGCTGTGAAGCCATCTGGTCCTGGGCTCTACTTAGTTGAGAGGTTTTTGATGACTGAGTCTATCTATTTACTGTAGTTGGAATGTTGACTACATCAATTCCTTCTTTCATCAATGTAGGCTGTTTGTGGGTTTCTAGAAACTTGTACGTTTCCTCTAAATTATCATTCTTGTTGGCATATAATTTTTCAAAGTATCCTCTTATGATGCTCTTCATTTCTGTGGGGTCAGTAGAGATATCCCCTTCCTCATTCCTTATTTTGTGTATTTGCATCTGTTCCTTCTTTTTCTTTGTTAGTCTGGATAAGGGTTTGTCAATTTCATTGATATTCTCAAAGGATCAGCTTTTGGTTTTGTTTATTTTTTTCTAGAGCTTTCTTATTCTCTATTTCATTTACTTCTGCTCTAATCTTTGTTATTCCCTTCATTCTACTTCCTTTAAGTTTGGTTTGTGGTTGTTTTTCCAATTCCTCCAAGTGTGCAGTTAGGTCTTCAATTATAGCTCTTTCTTCTTTTTTAATATATGTATTTATGAACTTCTGTCTCAGGACAGCTTTGGCTGCATCCCATAGGTTTTGATATGTTGTGTTGTCATTTTCATTAGTTTCAAGATAGTTACTGAATTCTTTTCAGATTTCCTCCTTGACACACTGTTTGTCTAAGAGTGTGTTGTTTAACTTCCATATCCTTGTGCCTAAACTGTTTCTCTGGCCCTTAGTGATTTCCAATTTAATTTCATTGTGATCAGAGAAATTACTTTGTATCTCAATCTTTCTGAATTCATTGAGAGCTTTTCTGTGGCCTAGCATGTGGTCTATCTTGGAGTATGCTCAATGTGCACTCGAGAAAAATGTAAATCCTGATGTATTTGGTTTTATTGTTCTGTATATGTGTGTTAAGCCCAGGTCCTCTAACATATTGTTGAGAGACTTTGTGTCTTTGTTGATTCTCTGTCCAGATGTTTTGTCTAATGATGATAATTGTGTATTAAACTCCACTGATATAATTGTAGAGGCATTTATTTCTCCACTTAGCTTTTCCAGAGTTTGCCTCATGAATTTTAAAGCACATTGATTAGCTGTTTAAATGTATGAGGTTGCTCACTCTTCTTGAGTGACTACCCCATTTACTAATATATAGTGTCCACCATTCTCCCTTAAAATAGTTTTGTATTTATAGTCTACTTTGTCTGATATTACAGTAGCTACACCTGCACTTTAATGTGTATTGTTAGCTTGCATAATTTTTTCCAGCCATTTACTTTCAGCCTCCTTGAATCCCTGGGCCGAAAGTGGGTTTCTTGTAGACAGCATATAGATGGATCATATTTCTTTATCCATTTTGCCAATCTTTGTCTCTTGAGTGGTGAATTTAATCCATTAACTTTCAGTGTTATTACTCGCAATGTATTCCTAACTTCAGCCATATTTTCTTTGGATTAATGTATGCCATTTGTTGTTTTGTTTCTGCTTTGCTATTTTGTTTTTATTTTAAACTCTCCTAACTCTTGGTTTTTCCTTTCAACTTGCAGAACTTCCTTTAGTATTTCTTGAAGTGCTAGTTTATTATTGACAAACTCCCTTAATTTCTGTTTATATGTAAATATTTTGAACTCTCCATCATTTTTGAATGTCAGTATTGCTGGATACAGAATTCATGGCTGGAAGTTGTTTTCTTTTAGAACTTTAACTATGTCACACCACTGTCTTCTTTCCTCCATGGTTTCAGATGAGAAATCAGCACTTAATCTTATTGTGCACCCCCTGTATGTGATGGTTCTCTTTTCTCTTGCTGCCTTGAGTATATTCACTTTGTCTTGAGCATTGGCTATTTTAACAAGTCCATTTCTTGGATTTGTCCTGTTGGGATGTATACTGATAGCGGTGCTCTTTGCTTCCTGGATCTGCACATCCATCTCTCTCAATAGGGTTGGGATGATTTCAGCCATTATTTCCTTCAACACTCCTTATGTTCCCTTTCCCTTCTCTTCTATTTCTGGGATGCTCACAATGCATATGTTGATGTGTCTTGTATTGTCATTTAAATCCCTGAGTCCCTGCTGGTTTTTTAATAATTTTTTGTCTATCTGTTCTACTATCTGTTTGATTTCAGCTGTATTGTCTTCCACATCACTAATTCTTTCTTCTGCCTGTTCAAATCTGCTGTTATGTGAATCCAGCATCCTTTTGATATCTTGGATTGTGCCATTGATCACCATCATGTCTGTTATATTTTTGCATATGTTTACAATTTCTTCACTATGTTCTCCCAGTGTCTTCTTTATATCCTTAATCTCTACCTTCACTTCATTAAGTTTGTCCATGACATTTGTTTGGGAATCTTTGATTAGTTGTTTGATGTTCTGCATATATTCCTTGTTTTTAGTTTGTTCATTGGAGTGGTCCATGTCTTCCTGTTTCTCAGTGTGGTTTGTAATTTTTAGTTGCCTTATAGTCATCGTTTTATCTTGCTGGGTTTATTCAGTTGATTAGCTTCTCTCACTCCTCTCATGTTGTATTTAGTTGGTGTTCCTCTGTGTGTGTTAAGTTTTCTCTTTGACACTTTTTCTTTTTATTTTGTTTTCTTGCTTATTTCTATGTTACCTTGCAGACAAAAAATTAGTGCCAGAGGGATTGGACGATGTGAAAAAGGAAGAAGGATAATAGTAATATTGATAAAAGTTACAGAGGGGCCAAATAGGACTTAGTGAAATGAATATTTAACTTGCATAGGCAGTGTACAGTAATAGGAAAAAAAGTGGAGTACCTACAATGGCCTGTGAAACCAAATGATAGAATATGTATATAATGATTTAGAAGGCCAGAATGATGAGGAGGGAGAGAAAGAGTAAACAAAAGGCTAAAATGAAAAAACTAATATTAATAAAATAAGAAGTAAACAAAATAGAATAGAATTTGACATCCTTATGTTGTGGGCAAATGAAAAAGCATGGTGTCTAAGTACCACAACAGAAAGCAGAAGGCAGAGAGATGAAGGAAGGATAAGAGATAGCTTGTGATACAATATCAATATAGACAGAGAATGGGAAATCAGTGAAGAAGCAGAGCAGCAAAGAAGAGTTAAGCTAGCGGCACCTAATTTTTTAAAAAATGAAGGAATACACAAAGGGGGCAGGAAAGAATAAAGAAAAGCAAAAGACAACAAATAAACAGAGAAAAAGCAAACAACCACCCCAGCAAGCAGTCAAACAAAACTAAGGATGAATTGTTCCTTCTAGGGTCCTTGCCGATACTCTCAACCTCCTTGTGTTTATTAATTTCCCTTCCAGGTTCTCTCTGCAGGTTTTAGGGCAGATTTTTGGTATTAAACTGAAATAAGAACCAGAATTCATTTTTTAAGTGACTATCTTCATTTATTTTTTTTTTTTTTGGTGATATAAAGACCCAAAAGACGTCCTCTGCTAGATCACCCCCTTCACCGAGGGAACCCTAAATAGGCTCGTGGAAACTAATCAAGCCCTTCTTACTTCCTTGCCTCCCCAGGGTTTTGAAGCTATGATTCTTGTCAGGGTAGAGTGATATAATAAGTTGACTCTGCCCCCCTCTGGAGCCTGGTCCCAGTGTCAGCAGTCTTCTGGGTAAATCAGGTTTCCTCAGCAGTTTCCCTTCTACCCTCTGCCTGGCACTCTTTCAAGCCAGCTTATCTGATTTCTGAATCTATGAGGGGGTCCAGGCAGCCGAATCCACAGAAGTTAAAACCCTCTTCATTTTCTATCAGAGCCCTGCCTTCCTCATAGTATGCTGCCACAAACCGGGAGCTTGAGACATGGTTACAGGATTCATGGTTCAAACCAGCCATTGTCCCTGTGCGTGGGTCTCAGCCATATGTGTTAACCACCACAGGCAGGCTCAAAACTCAAGAATCTCCACTGATCACTCCACGCCATTGATCTGCGCCCTGCTCAGTAACCCAAGCTTCTCACTCCGTGTGCCCACAGCAACAGACCCTTGTGAAGGACCCCATGCACTATTGTCCATCACCATAGAGCTAGTCAGTGAGTATCCTCCTAAACTGATGCCAACTTGCCTCTCTCCTGTAGCATTGTCTTATAAGGCACCCCAATGCATTATGTTTTTTCCGTTTCTTAACCTGATTCTGATGTGGATTCAAGTTTAACAGCCACTGAGGTACAGTTGCTTGATTTCTACTTAACTACAATTTGACTTATTATTTTAAATCAGAAATGATCCTTTCATAATAAGTTGATATACTTCTAATCTCAAGTATTTTAAGAAGTGAGAAAATATATTTATATTTTTAAGTTGTACTCCAATATGTTTTCTCATAAGTGATAGGGTGCGGGATGGATGAAATTATAGAATGCATGTATTTACAAACAGAAATGTGTACTCAAAAAAATCTGCCAATGCAGATAATTCTGAGGAGGGAGGTTGAGAGTAGAGTAGGAATTTTACTGTTTGCCATAACAGATATAAATTATTTTTATACTCTTTGCATGGATAATTTGGTTATAATTTAAAAGAAGAATATAGTACACAATGAAATCATACAAATTGGTTGAATTGAAGATATTAATTTGTATCTGCAACATTACTGGTTGGGCACTTCCCCTCACACTTTGCAAATACAGTCATCCATAAAGGAAAACTGCCCTCACCCCTGGGACCCCGCTGCCTGGATGGGTGGAGGCCACGCTCAGCAGGAGTTAGCAGAGAACACGAGGAGCATGGATGCAAACATGTGAAGGACACACTGCTCACTACACGTTTCTGCTTTGAGGGCTGTTAACACCACAGGAGAAGACGGACTTCCCGCTGCTTACTCCCCAGTGAAGACTGGCCAGAGTGACTCACATCATTAACTGAGGCTGTGAGTGCTGAGCAATGCTTTCTCCCTGTCCAAATTTGTGGATTCAGAACCTATGATGATAGTTTTCATTGGGGTTCTGAGAGTTTGGTTCCCCAAATGGACATTCCCTCTCTGGATTGGGTAAGAGCAGTGAACACGTGTTACATTCCAGCTTCTTAAGTTGTTCATCAGCTTCTTCCAATCCAAACCCTCCCTTCTCCTCTGGGATTGAAGAAGTCTGCATCATTTCAACACTGTTAAAAATATATTGAAATTTTAATATTAAATTATTCTGAGAAATATCTGGCATCAGCACCCTCTGAGGTTTTCTGCAAACATTGCACTCTCTCATAACATTACTTCTATTCTTTTCAGCCCTAGGTCCCAGAACTTTCTAGGATTTCCATATATTCATTAGGGTCACTGTCCTAATGATGAACATTCTGGTGATGTTATTGCTGTAGCCAATGCTAAAATGTGAGTTTTGACATTTCCTTACTGTCACCAGCATGTTTTATCTTGTCATTTTTTACTTTAGCTGCCCAAGATTGGAGAAGGTGAATGTAGATCTGGAAGAAGGTGACAAGAGTATGTGCCTAAGAACCAGGAGGGGTATAGTAAGAGCATCCTCCTCAGAGGGACAACACTGGAGGCCAAGGGAAGGAGGGGATGTCAAAAGGAGCAGAGGAAGTAGTCTCCTCTCTGTGCCCTGACTTCTGTGCAAAAGACCCCAGGTCACATGCTTTTATCTCAACCTACACACTTGGCCAACACCTGCCTGAGGCAGGTACATCATATGGGGGCATCTGTGACTTTATACTAGTTCCCAAACCTTGTGATTTCCCTGCCTGACTCCTTGATTTGCAGGCCTTGCTGCCTAAGAGCACTTCTCCCTCCATCTTACCAGAACTATTTCCTGACTTGTCTGCAGAAAATCACAGTTTACTGGTGAATTCACTGGGCAGCAGCATCACACTGTCACTTGGGAAGAGTGCAGCTCTTCAAGCTTGTGGCCCTAGCTGTTTGAGTTTGCCAAGTGCTGCCAATGCAAAATACCAGAAATAATGTCAGTTTATTGGAACTTTTTAGGGTTAAACTTACAGTTCTGAGGCTGAGAAAATGTTCAAATCAAGGCATCATCAAAAATGCTGTCTTAAGAAGGGTCAGCTGCTGCTGCTGTACTCCTGTCAAGGCAAAATGTTGGGCCTGCCTGTCTCTCTCTGCCTTCTCCTCCAAACACACTTTCTCCCAGAGCTCAGCAGTGGGCCATCAGACACAATTGCTCACACCTCTCCCTTCTCCTCTGGCCTTAATATCTTCAGCTTCAATCTGCTCCATGACTCCAGCCTCTGGAATCTCCCTCAGCCTCTCAGGGTTTCTGTGTCTCTCCACAGATGTAGGAGATCCTGGAGACCTCTCCCACACGGCAGGGTAAACATGGTTGCACTTTTTCTCTGTGTGTTCCATGTATGTAAGATTTCAGCACAATTACTGGGGTCCATCCTGGTGCCTGAAATCTTATCAAAGGACCTTAACTAAACTAAAGCAATCTAACAATAAATGACCTAATCAAAAGGTCCCTTATCTGAATGTAACCAAAATGTCCTACATAAAAAAGGCTTACACACACAGCAATGGGCTAATAAGTACATACTTTTCTTGTGTTAACTCAAGCTTCAAACAAGTGGATTAACCCATGGCACAGGGTTAAGTAGTGGTCTCCTAAGTCTGGGAGAAATGGTAACTCATGAAGCAGTGGCTGTACTTTGAGTGTGGACATCATTGAGCAAAATGGTGTGCTGACCACCATTGCACTGGTCCCTAGAATGGTCCCAAGAAGAACTCAATATACTGTGCTTTCTCCACCAAATCTTATTTCGAATATCATGTGTATAACTCAGAGAGGTGTGCCATTATTCCTTTTCCCAGAGCCAGAGTGCACAGATATTGCCTGGTGGCTGGGGGGCAGGACGCAGGGTGTACAAATGAAAGCTCCCAATTTGTTCCCCAAAGAACTGAATACCCTATGACAGAATGGAGAATTTCAACCCTAAAGTTGATCTCAAAAGCAGTGGTGATCTTAGAAGGTCTGATATTAAATTCATCTCAATCCTTCAGGAGGAAGTGAAATAAACACTTTTAAAGATGAGTAAAAACTCATAAAGTGTGCTAGCACCAACTCACTGAAAAAGAAATGTAAAAGCTTACAGTACTTAGGCTGTGAAAATGTCCAAATCAAGGCATCATCAAAAATTAATAATGGTCATTGGCTGCTAGAATCCGGCCAAGGCAACATATTGTGCCTACTTGTCTCTCTCTGCCTTCTCTTCCCAACACACTTTCCCCCTGTGCTCAGCAATGGGCCATCAGACACAATTGCTCACACCTAACCCTTCTCCTCTGGCCTTTATGTCTTTAGATTCAGGCTGCTCAATGACTCCAGCTCCCGGCTGCTCCCTCAGACTTTCAGGGATCTGTGTCTTTCCACAGCTGTAGGAGATCCTGGAGCCCTCTCCAACATGGCAGGGTATACATGGTAGCACTCTTTATCTGTTCCATGTATGTAGGACTTCAGCACCATGATTGAGGTACATCCTGGTGCGTGAAAACTAATGAGAGGCCCTTAACTAAACTAAAGCATTCTAACAAAAAGTGCCCTAATTGAAAGTTTCCTTATCTGAATCTAACTAAAATATACTACATAAAAAAGGCTTACACTGTTGCTGGTCAGGAACTGGGTCCGTGAAAACGGTGCCACGGATGAGAAAGAAAGAATAAGACAAAGAGTAGAAAAACGGATCAGGGGACCCTCCATCCGATACAGAGAGAAGAGCCCCACCACCTCATAAAGTGTGGTTTTTAATTGGCTTTAGAACAAAGAAAATACGTGTGAGCATGTGCAAGGGCAATAGATACTTGACAGTTACATTTTACTGAAATTAACAAGTCTTAAATGTTAATGTCTCAGCTCCTCTTTTCCTTCCTGCAATTCACAGACATTGTAAATCTTACAAGCTCAGGATGTTTCCCCACCCAGCTCCTATTAGCATGAGACTGGAGGGCTTGTTTACTACATTCCAAGGTGACCTTCTTTTTTGTCAGTTGCTATGGCCTTTAATTGAAACTCCATCATTTCCCCTTTTTTATTAGTTAAAGCTCATAGGAACCATGATATAAGCCGATACAAAGTGACCTCCTGTCACACTTGTCTTCTTCCATAGGCTCTTGTGACTGTGCCTGTCTTAGGTTGTCCTCCTCTGAGAATCTTACCCATCATTGACTACCAGTCATGCTTTTGAGCTCTTACATAGAAGGCAATTTCATTAATATTTATGCTTCTTCAGGTTCCTTAAATGAATATTTTTTGTGCAGATATTTAGGATTAAGACTAAGGGGTTATTAGTAGAATCTTTCTACTAAGTAATGGAAAATTAGTTTTTCATGGCCATGTTTCTTAACATAAATGCATTTATCGGGTCTAATTACTTTAGCCTTGACAATACAAACAATTGAAATGCATATAACAATAATTCCAAATCCAACCCAAAATGATATTTGAACTGTTTTTTGTTTCCACCAATGAAATGGCTGCACCAGTGGTTTCTTTCAATTCGTTTGATACATGCTCAATGCCTTCTTTTGCAATTCTAAAAGATTTATAGAAACATTATGCTTATATCCAATCAAGTGATTTTTCACTTCCTCCCAGTCATGTTCACTATTAGTATAAGCCAAAAGAGTAATACGAACAGAACTTTCATTCCAATCACATTCAAGAACTTTTAACAAGTTTAAATTATAAATTTGATTACCCAAATGTATAATAGTTGTTTCAAGATCATTCATATGATTATTCAGTTCCATATCAATGAAAGACTGGCTATGCCAAATCTCACTTGCATTTTTATGCCAGTCCTTAACATATTGTTGATTCTGTACTCCTTGATGCAGGGCTGTGCCAGTGACAGCTGCAGCAGTTATGATGCGAATCAGTCCCAAAATTTCTGCTATTAAAAGTCCAATCAGTCTTTTAGTTCCTTTTAAATAATGGTTGAGGAAATGCCACAGCAGCTGGGATGCTGGACTTCTGCCAATGTCTGGTCATCCGAACCGGTAACCATAGTCCTTTTCTTCTTCTTGCTATAAAAAGAGTTTGATTTTCCTGCAAATATGAATTCTTAAGACATATAAATAAGGAGCGATTGGAACAACTAATGTTCCTTTCACCAAAAGTTACATTTCCAATGATAAAACTATGGGATCTTGCACACTTACTGTAAGAAATTGAGTTGATTTTCTTTTTAAAATAGTAATATTAGTTTTGCTGCCTTGCCATTCAAAAATTGGAACAGTTCCCAAAAATAATTTCCACAAATAACTTTGAGTTTTGTTAAGTTTAGTGTCCCATGTTTGTGAGATATATCTTCCTTGATTTTCCCAAATTATTTAGCTGTTAGTAAATGCTGTATTACCAAAATTCCAGAAATAAGGATTACTGTCATTTGTGATTATGGTTGAATTATAAATGAGCCGAGATATAGTTGTGTTTTTAATACGTTTTGGCATCCCTATAAGGGCCCGATCCTTTACAATTCCATAGGAATCATTAAACAACAAAACCTCTGTAAGCCCATGACAAATATGCCATTTGTCATTAAGTAGTCTGTCGTGAGATTGATTAAGATAAATTGGGTAAGACTCATCACTTTAAGTCAACAGCTCTAGAAAAGGTGAGCTGGTTAGGTATGTCCAATAAATGTAATTATGATATGGTATCTTACCTTGACCTAATATTTTACCTATAATTAATCCAATGTAAAACCACCATGTCCATAGTTTAAGTCTTGGCAGCATCTTCAACTCTAGGCTTGATTCTTCTGGAGGGGATCCACTGCTCTTCTCCTGTTTCTGTAATGATAAGAGCAAAACTTCGGCCCCAAAATTTTACCTCTCCTTTTTCCCATTTATTGGTTGTTTCATTTTTCCATTAGATTGGTTGTCCACATTTTTCATTTTCATTCCCTTTTTCCTTAATCTCCCAATGTCTTTCTGCTGCTGTGGTATTAGAAATTTGTTGTCTATTAAGAAAATTTAAGGTAGCAATGCTTTAGATAATTTGTCTTTAGCAGATTCTCCTCCATCTCCCCCTTTTTGTTTTGTAACATTAATTTTATTGTTTATAAACAGGGGGTTAACTATTATATTCCAATCTTTTATAGTATGTATACATACATTCACATGCTTACCAAACCAGGGGACACACTGATATACTTGACTTATTGTTGGTTAGAGTTCTTGATAAATATAAGATAAATATTAATATGCATATTTAGTTTAATAAGCTTATACTGACAATTAGAAAGAGAAACATGAATAACACAACCAATTAAAAGATTAAGTTAACATTGAACAAAGTTACAGAATGACAGATAAATAGAGCAGTTATATATATATATATATATATATATATATATATATATACTTACCAATATTTAGCTTTTAGCTGGGAAGTGTTGAATTAGCAACTGATACTAGAGTTTTGGTTGACTATGTTTAGGATCAATTAATTTGATACTTTAGATTCCAACTTGTGAGTATTTTGCTAATTCCTGAGGAAGGGGCCAGCCTCCCCAGAAAGGAACACAACACTCCTTGGGCAGTATATTTTAAGGTTCATGCATCAGTCCCTGGGAGAGTGGCCAGCTCCTCCAGGGAGGAATACAACACCTTTTGAAATGTACTTTACCTTTTTTAATTTGTTACAAAGCATCCTTGATGTTCTCACTATTTTAATTTCCATTTTAAAAATTATATATATATATATGTATATAATTATTTTTTATTAGCAGAGGTGGAGTAAATCATATAAACAAGTTAAAGCATCTGCCTTTTGATTTTTAGGCAGAGAGGTAGTTTTATAACACATATTATTATATTTTAAAATAATTAAAATTATGATTAATAACAGTATACTTTTATTTAATATTACACTGAAACATTACTAAATTTTCAGCAATTTTATACACCCTTAAAGTATATGAACATTTTATTCATATAACTTTGTTATAAAATTAGAAAATTTCTTTTAATTGTACAACAGTTTTAAATACTTCATTCAACTTATATCATATGAACTTAACTATTTTTAGTATTTTATCTTTTTCTAGGCATAAAACTTGTTTCTTCAAAGAAACGTTAAGGTTAAAGTATAGAAAGCTACTTTGATAAAACACTTTTTTTTGCATACTGATTATTCAGGAGAAAAACTGCAAACTTCCACCAAAACAGACCAAGGACTTGAGAAACCCCGAGAAAGAACAAAACTTCAACCCTGTTTTAATAACTTAGTCATTTTATCTTATGATAAAATTACTTTCTTTTCTTTAATAATAAAATCACATTCTATATACCTTCCATACTTAAGTTACCACAATAATTTTAGAAGTTGTTTCTAAGCAAACTTCTCACAACATTCAATTACCATCAAAATTAAACAAACTTGCTAGAATAATGATTTAGTTTGTTTATATCTATTTTTATTATTTTAAATTACTACCCATATTTATTTATTAATATAAGCATTTATTTAATGTTGGCCATTTGAAAAGAGCTCTTTTAATAATTTTTATTCATTAATTTAATATTACCATCTCGAGGTATCAAAACCTACAAACACTGAAACAGACAAACACAAAACAAGTTACAACACATCAATAGAAACATATCTTTGCTTTCACTGCTTTTGAGAATTTTTCTGGAAACTGTATTGCTAAGTTTTCTTACTTTTCCAGTGGCTTAATTTTATTAGCTTCTATCATCTCACAGCCTTATCATTATGTAAGCAGTAGGAGGTTTATAAAGTTGCTGTTGGAACTGAAGGGTTAACATCCATAGCTGGAGTTGAAGAGCTATTAACAGCTTGAAAAGTGCCCTAGGGATCCCTCCCTGGTTGCCATGGCAACACAAGCCTCTGTAGGAGGCTCTGGGTGGTCACTTTCGGAACATTCATAGTCATACAGGTGTAAATTGGCCTCAAGTTGATCAGAGACAGAATCTTCCACCTCCGCATTTTCAGAGGGCTTACTAGATTCTGTTTGAAGCGGCTTAAGAGCCAGAGTAATAAGATGTTTAGCTGTCTCAGAAATATGAGGAATATCCAAATAAGCTCTCCATTGGTGTAGTAAGTCTTTTCCCCATAAATTAAGTCCTACATCTGCAACATAAGGTTGCAGAGCAGCCTCTCGTGCTTCTGGACCTTCTACCTTAAATATCTGAGTACTCTGGTAAACATCTGTCATTGTTCCAATGCCACTGAAAACTTTAGGCACCTTTTGCAAAGTCCAAGCTTGTGGCCAATATCTTTTAGCAATGATAGAAACATCAGCCCCAGTATCCACCAATCCTAAAATAATCTTTCCATTTATTTTTATGGTAATTTCAGGCCTTTCTTCTCCAATTGCTGTTTGCCAAAAAACTTTATGCCCAGTGGAACCAAATTCTTCTGCATATTTTAAAGGAGGTTTATGATACGGTAACAAAAGAAGTTGAGCTATGCTATCTCCTGATTCAATCTGATAGGGAGTTAAAGTTTGTACCAATAAACAAATTTCTCCATCAAAATTGGAGTTAATGATCCCGGTTTGCACCAAAACACCTTGGGTTCTAAGACTGCTAAGGCCAATAATGAAATCTACATTGTTTTCTGGGATAGGCCCTTTAATTCCTGTTATTTTTTTGTATACCAAGTGAAGGCATAATGAACTTGGTTTCAGCTGAGGGAAGATCGATAGCTGCACTGTCTTTAGTAACTGCCTTAAGTTCTGTTACAGGCCGGAATGAGCTGCTCTGTTGCTGACTGGGTAGGTTTGAGCAACGCTGGGAAATGTGTTCATATTGTTTGTCTGAGGGCCTTGAGTGAGGCCCGCTTGGAAGTTTCCCAACTTGTTAATGAGACTGCCATTTTTATGATATTTAGAATGGCATTCGTTGGCCCAGTGCAACCCCTTCTGACATATAGGACATACACGAGTCAGTATTGATCTATTATTCCCGCTAGATGGAGCTCTTACACCAGCTTTGGCTCGGCAGTCTTTTTTCATATGACCTGGTTTCCCACATTTAAAGCAATTTAAATTATTAATCATAGGACTATGTCCCTTTATAGCGGCTGCAAGAAGGGTCATGTTATATGTATTAGACCCAATGTCTTGGCATGCCCTTATATAATCCTGTAAAGTACCTCTATTTGCCTTTATCTGACTCAAAGCCTTTTTACACTCACTATTAGCATTATCAAAAGCCAACATTAGAATAAGGATTTCTTTAAGAGGCTAAGTTACTTTCTTGTTGACTACGTCTTCCAGCCTTGCTACAAATTCAACATAGGATTCAGTATTTCCTTGAACAATTTTTGAAAATGATTGTACAGCCTGTCCAGGGGTGGTGATTCATCGCCAGGCAGCTAGGCAGCACAATCGAACTTGTACAATGGCAATATCATCATAAACAGCTTGGCAAGGAGCTCCAGCCCATTGACCTATTCCTAATACTTGTTCAGCAGTAATAGGCACTGGTGGATTTTGCTGTTTATTTCATCATTCTACAATATTAGCTTCATCAGCCCACCAAGTTTTAAATTGTAAAAATTCTGCTGAATTAAGAACAGCTCGACCTAACAAATCCCAGTCCCAGGGTATTAATCTGTCTGCTTGTGCCATTCCTTGAACCAATCCTTCAGTATAAGGAGAATTTACACCATATTGAGTGCATGCTTGTTTTAATTCTTTGATAGTTTTAAAAGGAATAGGAGCATGTTCATACTGTACACCCCCTTGGGGATTGTCAGCATCTACTGGAATTTGAGTTACTGTTACTGGAAAAGTAGAAAGGAGTTGCATAGCCTCTGAATCGCCCTCTCTACTTCCCTGTGCTATACTTTTCATAATTGAGGAGGATGGTGATGGCACAAAAACAGAAACTTTAGGAGGGTCATCAAATGTTGTAAAAAACGGATCAGTAGATACCTTAGGAGGTGCAGATGCTGTTTGAAGACAATAAATCATAATTTGGAGCGGATGGCATAGCGACCGCTGGAAAAGTTCCACAAACTTCCCTTTTCCTTTCCTTCTTTTTATTGGACCTGAGTTTATCTGTTTTTGCCTGTTCATTAACCTTTTCATGTATATTTTCATTAAAATCACCACTAGCTTTTTCTGCTATCGGTCCAGCAATACAATATCCTGTTTACAATCTTCAACTTCATCTGATTGTAAAGCAACAGAAATAAGACTACACAAAGACCATACATGAAGGGAAATTATTTTCCCTTTTGATAAAACATTTTTAAAGCTTTCTTCACTAACTCCCAATGTTTCAGGTTTAAAATATCCCACGATTGCGGCTGAAGCCAATAACAATATTTCTGTACAAGAGAAAAAAGTTCCTCAAAAGCCGAGGATTTAACAGTTACACTGGGGCATTTTAATAAAGTTTTTAACACTCTAGAGTACTCTTCAAAGTTCGACTGCTTGATTACCCATTACCCTGATGATTCCAAGGATGAAGCTTTCCTTTTCAGTTTCTTTTTCTTTTAAAACCACTCTCAGGAGCTCCTTGGTCCGTGCACTGACTGAAAGAAAAGTTTCATTTTCAGAGCCCCACGTTGGGTGCCATATGTTGCCGGTCAGGAACTGGGTCCGTGAAAACGGTGCTGCGGGTGAGAAAGAAAGAATAAGACAAAGAGTAGAAAAACTGGGATCAGGGGACCCTCCATCTGATATGGAGAGAAGAGCCCCACGACCTCATAAAGTGTGGCTTTTAATTGGCTTTAGAACAAAGAAAATACGTGTGAGCATGTGCAAGGGCAATAGATACTTGACAGTTACATTTTACTGAAATTAACAAGTCTTAAATGTTAATGTCTCAGCTCCTCTTTTCCTTTCTGCAATTCACAGACATTGTAAATCTTACAAGCACAGGATGTTTCCCTACCCAGCTCTTATTAGCATGAGACCGGAGGGCTTGTTTCCTACATTCCAAGGTGACCTTATTTTTTGTCAGTTGCCATGGCCTTTAATTGAAACTCCATCATTACACATACAGCAATAGGTTAGTAAGAACATACTTCTCTGGCATCCACACAAGATGCAAATGATGGCATTAACAGGGCTTAGGGAGCAGGATGGGTCTCCAAAGTCTGGGAGAAATGGGAACTCAACAAGCAATTGCTGTACTTTGGGTGTGGCAATCATTGAGCAAAATAGGGTGCTGACCACCATTGTATGTTCTCAGAAATGTCCCAAGAAGAACTCAATATACTGTGCTTTCTTCACCAAATCTTAGCTCCAGAATCAAGTGTGTAATTCAGATATTTGTGCAATCATTCTCATCACCAGAGCCAGAAACCACAGATTATGCTTGCTGGGGTGGCAGGAAGCAGGCTGTAAAACTGAAAGCCCCCAATTTCTTCTCTAAATAACTGATTACATTTACAACCAAATGGAGAAATTCAACCCTAAGGGTGCTTTCAAAAGCAGTGGAGATTGTAGAGGGCCTGAGATTTAATTCATATCAATCCTTCAGGAAGAAGTGAAATAAATATTTTTAGAAATGAGAAAGAACTAATAAAGTTTGCTAGCAGCAACTCAGTATAAAAGAAATGTAAAAGAATATTCTTTGGACAGAAAAATATATTCTCAGAAGGTTCAAGATTCAGGATGGATTGAAGAACAATATCTGTTCATTGAATTTATATACTGAAATGACTATTGAATTCATAAAGTAATAATGATATTCGTGGCCTAGGACATCAATAGAGTTCCAATACATGATAAAATAATATATATCATGAGATGGGTTAATGGATATGTAGCAGTTTGATATCGTTATGAGTTCCAAAAATGTATATGGGATGATGTCTGTTAATCTGGGCATGATTAAGTTCTGATTAAGACATTGACTGGGCCACAGTTGTTAGGGTGTTTGAGCCCCACCCATTGGTGGGTGGGGTCTCAAACATAAAAAGACCTGGCAATGGACAGAATTGGAGTAGTTTTTGATGTTGGAGTTCTGATTAACAATGACAGGAGGCTCCATGGAAAAGAGACAAGCCATTCACCTGACAGTTCACAGTTGGCCTTGTGGAGACAGGAGAAGCTTAGAGAGCCTCATAGTCTACAGCTGACCTTGAGGAGGAAACAGTGGAGTTGAGCCCAGGGAGAAAGGCAGCCCTGGGAAGAGAGGAACCCAATAACCCTGAACACTGGCAAATGTAGGCAGATGTCTTGCTCCAAGACCATGTAACAGAATTTGATTAAGGAAGAAACTTATGCTTTATGGCCTGGTAACTGTCAGCTTCTACTCCAAATAAATAGGCTTTACAAAGTCCAAGAGACTTCTGGTATTTTGCATCAGCACACCTTTGTCTGAGTAATACCATATATAAAATGTTTTAAAACACATTATTTGGCAAGTCAATAACAAATAATAAGTGCAGATTTGGGAAGGCAAGCAAAAGTGTTTTAATTTCTACAGTAAACTTTACAGAAAATTAAATAGTACATCTCATCTAAATAAATAGGAGGAAAAATTTGAATAAAAATATTCAGTCCAAAACAAAGTGTTCAGGATTTCCTGGGTTGCCATTTTGGCCTTTGTTTTGGGGCCACCTTACTCGTGCATATTTGGAAGCTGTAGCTTTCTTATCCTTCATAAGGCTGAATGTTTCAGGGTTGATTTATGGGGTGTTTTTTTGACCCCATCATTAATCAAGTACTGTATCACTTCCCAATTTCCTAATTATGAAGTCACCAAACTGGATGTGATGCTCATTTGAAGCAAGAAGATCCATGAATGATAGAACAAGTAAAAATTCGATATTGTTGCACTTTCCAAATTGGACACTTAGTATATTGATATTGGATATTTCCTCTTTTCCAATGAATGCATTCAATGTTATAAGTTTCCCTCTAAGCACTCTTTTTGGTGAACCCCACAAGCTATGAAGAAACATAGGGCTTTAAGAAGCAGAAAGAACCACATAACCAAAGGCTTGTGAGTGAAGGTATATCTACTTCCACAACAGTACAGAATTAAGATAAAGGAAGAGAATGTAAGAAAGTTGGGAGAATCTATTCTGCAACCACAAGCATTATTTCCTCAAAATTACACTTCTATGAATGTAACTTCACTTGGAAGGAATTTGCATCATGCTTACCTAAGCATGAGGGAAACTATGTAAGGAAAAAATAATGAAGATAATGAATTTTGCCAGTTCGCCCCACATGGTAGTCCTCCCTTTTAACTGTAATGAGTGTGAAATTTTCTTGGAAAATCAACCTCATGAGATAACTATGAATTAACCGTCAGAGAAAACGTTTGGTATTTTATGAATTTGGGAACGCCAGAGTCACATCAAATAAACATTCACGAGTAAAACCCTGTATATGTATGGAATATTGGAAATCCTTCACGAGGCATTAAATCTCATTGATCATGAAATATTCATACATTAGATAGTATTGAAAAGAACATGGGAATGCTTCCATCAGAAACAAAACCTAATGGTATATGAGAAAATTCAAACTAGAGAGAACCCATAAGAGTGTTCTGAATGTAGGCTGCTGTTTACAGTCATGTTTACTCCTCATTTTAAAAGCCATACAAGGGAACAAAGATAGAAATGTCATACATGTGGGAAAAGTTTCAACCTGACAGAAAAGCTCTTTATTCATCAGAAAATTCTTACTGAAGAGAAATTATATATATGTGGGAAAGATTTAATTCAAATGTCAAATCTCACATACAGGACATTTCCTACTGCAATGAAACCCTATGCATGTAAGGCATGTGAAAAAGCCTTTAGGTACAAATCATACCTCACAAAACATGAAAAAACTTATATTGGAGTGAAAAAAAATGTAAAGAATGCACAAAAGCCTTCAAGCAAATGCAATATTTCATTAAACATCAGAGCATTCATTCTGGAGAAAAACCCTATGTATGCAATGAATGTGGAAATGACTTCAACCAGAAGGAATACCTCGTTCACCATCTGAGAATATATACTGAAGAGAAACCCAATGAATGTGATGGATGTGGGAAGGCTTTCATTCAGAAATCAAACCTCATTACACAACAGACAAGACAAACTGGAGAGAAACCCTATATATGTAAGGAATGTAGGAAAGCCTTCATGAGCAAATCAAATCTCACTGACATGAGAAAATTCATATTATAGGGAAACCCTATATATGTAAGGAATTTGGAATAGCCTCCAGCCAGAGAAAGTATCTCATTAAACATTACAACTTTCATACTGCAGAGAAACCCTGTGAATATAATGAATGTGAATCACCAAAGTATATCCACCTCCAGTCTGTGCAACTTGTTGCCAATCCTTTAAGGAAGAGGTTGTGACTGTGCAATTCAGGATGTCTTTCTCCTCTTGGAAAAGTGCACTTGCAGTTTGTTCTGAGATCTGCTACTCCCACATCTTCTTCCACACTCATCGGTGTTCAGTTTGTTACCACTAATTTATGCATCAGAACTCGTGATTTCTCTTAATTTCTGTAAAGATGGGCTTTCCAATCATTTCAAATTATCCTGGACATTTTCACTTGTTCTTTAATCCATTACATTCTAAGTAAGCATTTGAAAGCTTACCATTTTGAAAATAATGCTGCTCATTATTGAAGCATTTTCTTTCTTTTTTTAATTGTTGGCAAAAATCAAAATTTTCACAACACATAAATATTTGTAAAGTGATATATTAATATATATGCACATATGTGCATTTGCTTACATAAATGGTATATATACATATATATATTAAAGTTGCTTAGATTACCTAAATATTACACAGAAGTTATAGCAATTCACATGTTCTCCACCTTCATCACCTCCGACTTCATCCCACCCAAACACTCTTCATCAGTGTGGCCGATCATCTGCAATGGATATGCACATCCTGGGACCTTGTCACCAAGCATAGATCACAGTTCACATTGTAGATCATGCTGTCTCCCACACAGTTCTGCATGGTATATACTGATGTAAAATGGCCTATATCTGTCACCGCAACACCACTCAGTATTTCAACTGCACTTTCCAACCCTGCCCCGAAAGGATCCAGCAGCCAGCACCTCCACCTCACTCTTATAATTTCTTCCATTCCTTGAATCACGACATGTCTAAAACAGATTACCCTTAATTCCACTCTAGTCCATTGCTCTTCCCCCAATCCTGAGGGGACTGGGATGGTGATTTCCCCTCCACCTCCAAGTGAGAGAGGGTTTATATCCCATGGATACAGTGGATGGGATTATCCTTCCTACACCTTCAGACCCTCTCCATTCCCTGGGAAGGCAGTTGCCCATCGTCATCTCCTTGCCAGGTGACTTGGATGTGTCCTTTGAGCTGTAGGGTAGGAGTTGCAGCTCCACTGAGATTCCAGGCACAGCTGGCACATAGGTAGGCCAGAGGCTCCAGTCTCTGGGAGTACACCTGAAAACTCCAGCATCATATATAGGTTTGAATAGAAGGGACTGATGGGCCATGTGCAGGGAGGGCTTATTTGAGTCCAACTCTGTCACTCTCATGAGCACAGATTCCAAAGTAGAGCCCACAAATAAGGCATCAATCTCTAGGCTACTCCACTTAGGTAGGACCTGGGTGTCTCCAGAGACCTCAGGAGCCCCTCTGTGTGGGGTGATATCCACTTTGGTGTTCTATGAGATTCTACTGAGGTGTGTGTAAGAGTTTCCTCTGAGATGATCTCCTGACTCTCTTTGAAGTGTCTTAGCCACATGAACCCATTTCTCTTTACCTTTTCCACATTTATTCAAGGTAATTTTCCAATCATGTTGCCAGTTGGAACTTGATATTTATCCCTCATTGTCAAGGAGGCTCATCCCTGGGATTCATGTCCCATGTTGGGGGGAAGGTAATGCAGTCACATGCTGGGTTTGGCTTAGAGAGATGCCATATTTGAGCAACAAAGAGCCTTCCAGGATGCAACCCTTAGGCACCCCATAACAGTAGGCTAAGTTTAAATTACAAGAGCAAAGACTCATGAGGTTAGTAATCAATAAGAAAAAACCATCAGTGGGTCATCCTCTTTTGCCAGACACTGCTCCTGCACTGAGTGGCCTCTTGCTGCTCCCTTGAGATTGTGGCAGAACTCTCCATGCTTGGGATTCAGATTCTCTCATTTATTTAGTGATTGTCTACTCACCGTATTCATGTCCCATGCCTTGATCATTTGAACAATTTTATATATCTTTCATGTATATTCAGATGTATATACTCCCATGAATACCCCATCCCAGACACCCACCACCAATAATTCTCTGCAGCCTCCATTGTAACCCTTCTGTGATCTAAACATTCCTTGGGTATGAAGCCCATATAATAACCAAATACAATTAGTAGGACAAAGTAACAATAGTGATAAGCTTAAATGCAATGGATAAGTACAAGGAAACTCAGAAGAAAAAAACACTAAAGTAAAAATAAAATATAACTAGCAGATTGGGGCATTCAAAAAATGGGGAAAAAACAAAAAAAATCCTTTTTTAAAAAATTATTTTTTTCCTTTTTTCAATGTATGTCTAGTTTAACGTAACACCTTCCCCCTCTCATTCCCCAGTGCCTCCCAAAGTTTCATTTAATTTTCAAAGACGTTTTAGGTCACAGCAAAGTCACACACGGAATACTAGAGATTCCCACATACCCTACCTCCCTCTCACTTCCCCACCCCATATTAAACCTTTTAAAAATATATATGTTAACATTGTTATACCTCTTATATAGATAGTAAAACATAGCAACTAATCATTGTCAATTGTTTACACTATAGTTTACAATTTGGATGGTATGATTTAATAATTTTTGATGATACTTACCATGTCCTCTGTCCTTTACTGAAAGGTAATGAAAAACCTTTGCCATGACCACTAAGTACCCCATTTGATCTTAACTGTTCCTTCCTCCCCATACCCCTGGAGCATATGACACTCCCCTTTCTTGACTAAAGGAATGACAAGGTTCATAGTTACATGCCATGGGTATTCCAAATGGCCCTTCCTAATCTTCCCACCTGTGAAACCTGTGCCACCAAACCCAGTAATGTCACCACCCATCAGTCCTGTCAGTACATTATGCCACTATACTCTATCATTTTACCATAGATTATGTCCATATGGATGATGGATCAAGGCCTACTCTTCCCTTTTTCTCTATTGTTAACCTATTTCTCAAACAATAGTCCTCAGAGACTGTTCACTTTCCTCAGTTCAAATCAGTGAGGGCATATACTGTTCATCTATCAATGCCTGGCTTGCTTCACTCAACATATGGTCTTCAAGATTCATCCAAGTTATTCCATGTGTTAGCTCTTTATTCCTTCTTACAGCTGAGCAATATTCCATTGTATGTATATACCACGTTTTGCTTATCCATTCATTTGTACATGGGCACTGGGGCTGATTCCAACTACTGGCAAAGGTGAACAATGCTGCTATGAACATTGGAGGGCATATATCTGTTCGTGTGTTTGCTTTCAGTTCTTCTGGGTATATACCCAGCAGAGGAATTGCTGGATCATACAGAAGATCTATTGTTAGTTCTCTAAGGAACCACCAAACTGTCCTCCAAGTGGCTGTATCATTCCACAATCCCACCAGAAGTGGATGAGGGTTCCTATTTCTCCAAATCCTCTCTGACACGTAGAGTCTGCTGTTTTTTTAATAGCTGCCATTCTGATGGGTGTACGATGCTATCTCATTGTAGTTTTGCTTTGCATTTCCCTGATAGCACGTGAAGTTGAGCATATATTCAGGTGCATTTTAGCCCTTTGTATTTCTTCCTTGTATGTTGGAAAAGATGCCGAGAGCCATAGCATAAAGGGTTAAGCATATAAAAAGCATGCTTGCTGGCAGAGAATCATTAGTAAATGTCTCCAAGGACACTGCATACTGCAGATATCAGTGGGTGGAAGCAGACTGGAATGAACACACCACTAGGATGTTATTGTCTGGATTCACAAGAAGGATTGTCTGTGAACACAGAAACAGGCAGTGCTCTCACTTACCAAGCTGAGGAACTAGTGAAGTATACCCTAATTTTGTTATCATCTTTGTAGTACAAAAAGCAGCTTCAGCCTAAATAAACTTGCCTGCATTTCACATGGAGTGATGTCAACTGATCCCAGTCTTTCTTTGGAACATTCTCTGCACCGTCTACCTCAGATGGCCACCAACATGGGGCACCACTAGGCTTTTCTCTGGATCAGTGCTGTGGAAGCAAGGACTGTTGGGTCGGACGGCCCTTGCATTCTGTTGGTGAGTCAAATCATCTTGATTATCAGGGTAATGGGTAATCAGTCAACTCGGTGAGAGGAATATTCCCAAGTATTGAAGACCCTGTTAAAGAATACAGGGGTATATGTGACAAACCTAGAGTTACTAAAACTCTTTGCTCTTGTACAGAAACATTGTTATGTATGGGCTTTATATAGTCTTATTTCTGTTGTTCCTGAACCATTACAGTCAGATGAAAATGAAGATAGTAAAATGGATACTGCTATTGCTAACACTGTAGCAGAACAAACTAATGATGATATTAATGTAAACATATATGGAAAGTTAATGAGCAAGCAAAAATAGATTAACTCATGTCTAATAAAAAGAAAAAAAAGAAAAAGGGGTTTATGAAAGTTTTCCCGTGCTCGTTAAGCTGTCAGCTCCAAAAGATGATTTATTGTATTTTGAACCAGTGTCTACACCTCCGAAGTTATCTACTGATGCATTTTTTACATTTGATGATGCTCCAACACTTTCTGTTTTTGTGCCAGTACCATCCTCTTCAAATATGAAAAGTATAGCACAGGGAGGTAGGGAACGAAATTCAGAGTCTATGCTTTTTTTTTTTTTACTTTTCCAGTAACGGTAACTCAAATTCCAGTAGATGCTAACAATCCCCAAGGAGGTGTACAATATGAGCATGCTCCTAATCCTTCTCACACTATCAAAGAGTTAAAACAAGCATGCACACAATATAGTGTAAATTCTCCTTATACTCAAGAATTGGTGCAAGGAACAGCACAAGAAAACAGATTAATACTCTGGGATTTGGATTTGTTAGTTCAAGCTGTTCTTAATTCAGCAGAATTTTTACAATTTAAAACTTCGTGGGCTGATGAAGCTAATATTGTAGCATGAAAAAATCAACAGCAAAATCCAACAGTGCCTATTACTGCTGAACAAATATTAGGAAAAAGTCAATGGGCTGGGATTCCCATGATGATATGCCATTGTACAAGTGCGATTGTGCTACCTAGCTCCCTTGCAATGAATCTCCACCCCTGAACAGGATGTACAATCATTTTCAAAAATTGTACCAAGAAATACTGAACCCTATGCTCAATTTGTAGCAAGGCTGGCAGATGTAGTCAACAAGGCAGTAACTCAATCTGATCTTAAGAAATGCTTATTCTGATGTTGGCTTTTGATAATGCTAACAGTGATTGTAAAAAGGCTTTATGTATGATCAAGGCAAATGGAAGAATTTTACAGGATTACATAAAAATATGCCAAAACAGTGGGCCTAATACCTATAACATGAACCTTCTTGCAGCTGTTCTAATGGACATAGTCCTATGATTACTAATTTAAATTGCATTAAATGTGGGAAACCATGTGATATGAGAAAAATATTGCCAAACCAAAACAAGTATAAGAGCTCCATTTCACAGCAATAATAAATCAATACCAAGTCGTATGTCTCTGAAATTCCAAAGTGTTACACTGTGCCAAGGAATGCCATTCAAAATATCAGAAAAATTGTCTCTGATATTAATAAGTCAGGAAACTTCCAAGCGGGCCTTGCTCAAGGCACTCAGATAAACAATATGAGCACATTTCCCAGCCTTGCTCAAATTTACCTAGTCAGCAACAGAGCAGTCCACTCCAGCCTGTAACAGAACTTAAGGCAGTTACCAAAAGCGGTACAGCTGGCAATCCTTCCTCAGCTGACACGAAGTTTATTAGTCCTTCACTGAGTATACCCAAAATTAAGAACAGGAATTAATAGGCGTAAAACAGCAATCTGAACTTTGAGCCTAAGTGTATTCCGAAAGAGTATTAATTCAAAATATACATGTTAAATATCTGTATAAACTGCTAAATTAGCACTTAACTGTATTTAGGCTGTTTTAAGTTGTCCTGGATGGTTGCTGATTATGAACAAAAGTGTTTCAAAGAACAAGCTTATATATTACAGGTAACAAAGATTCCAGAAAAAAAATTTAAAATAGTAAAATCAAAGATGTGATATGATGGAGGTCTTGAACACAGCCATACCAAAGGAGTGAAAATTATGGGTCAAATTAGTAAGCTATATGTTTCTCTTAGTATGTCATAATTCTTTTTGTATTTGTATGTTTGTTCAGTGTCAGTGTATATATTGATATCTCTGGATGGTAATATTAAATTGATAAAATGAAGATTATTATGAGAGCTCTATTCAAATGGCCAAAAATTAAATAAGCACTTATATTAATAAATAAAAATGGATATTAGTTTAAAATAATAAAAATAGTTATACTCAAATTAAATCATTATTCTAACAAGTTTGTTTAATGTTGATGGTAATTATATGTTTTCAGAAATTTGCTTGTAAAGTAGTTTCCAAAATCATTGTAGTAACTTAAGTATGGAAGGTATATAGAATGTGCTTTTTTTATTAGAGAAAAGAAAGTCATTTTATCCTAAGATAAAATAACTAGTTATTAAAACAAAGTAAAATGTGGGACAAAACCTGAATAAATATAAAATTGCAAAAGGCTTATGAAAAAGGAATTTTTGTGGACAAAGTTATGTAAATTTAAGCAGTCTATCTATAAAAATTTAAAAGCTTTAATGTCATAAAATGTAATAATGTAATGTTAATGTTTTATTCTTTCTCAAAGTTTCTCAAGTCAGTAGTCTGTTTTAGTAAAAGTTTACAAAGTTTTTCTCTTCAAAAATCAGTATGCAATAAAGAAATTCTGTTTTATAAAAATAGCTTCTTGAACTTTAACCTTATAATTACCATGAAGAAACAGGTCTTATCACTTTTAAAAGGAACACAATGTTTGAACCTGCTTTCTCAATGTCAAATCCTGAAAGATAGCTTTTATTTCAAACTGTCACAAACATCCTGGTCTTTAACCTAAAAGACAAGTAAAATAATAAAAATAGTTAAGTTCATGTGATATCAGTTAAATGAAGTATTTAAAACAGTTGTATAATTAAAAGAAATTTTCTATTTTTATAACAATTAAAGTTGTATGAACAAAAAGTTCTAATGAATACTTTAAAAGTGTATAAAATTCCTGAAAATATAATAATATTTCAATAAAATAGTAAATAAAATATAATGTTATTAATCATAACTTTTAGTTAACTGCATGAAGAAAGCAGACAATAAAGGCTGACAGGGTTATGCATAAGAGTAAATCAATAAAATAGTAAATAAAATATAATGTTATTAATCATAATTTTTAGTTAATTGCATGAAGAAAGCAGCCATTAAAGGCTGACAGGGTTGTGCATAACAGTAAATTTTAGTAAAATAAAATAACACCACTGCAGCATGCAGTGGTCCCAAATATTGCTAGTTTGTTGCAAAAAATTAATATCCAGTTATGTCACTATCACTTTGTTTTAAATCTTGCTTAAGCTTTCTTTAATATTTTCTTAAACAAGTCAAGCCAGCCCACATTCCCCTTCCTGTAAAATAGCCAACAATAAATCAAGTTTATATTCAACTCTCTAAACAACAGCCCCAATTCTAATTATAATGTTAACAACAAAACCAATGCAAGGATTAAAATTACAAGTTAATGTATTACCCACAGGCCCAAAAGGAAATACTAATTAGTTTTTACCTATGACTCAAACCATAAAATATTAAAAAATTGACATAATTCTAATCATGCTACTAAGAATCATAAATGCTTAAGAAATAAAAGTTTATTCATTGGATGTCTGTTGTATAATCTACTGTAGTTTTGAATTATGTATAATATACTTAAATACTAATCAAAACTTCAATACAATACATTGCATATATAAATAATTTAATAACTTGTTTGTTACACATAAAGTTCTTTTATTAAGTATGTATATAAATCTTTTGTTTTAAATTTAAACAGTCCTGAAACTAAATATCATTTTTAAAAAAAGTTTAGAAAGTATTGTTCAAGCCTAAATGTAAAGCATCATGCAGAAATCTTTGTTAATCAACAAACCAATGCCTTGCTAGTTAACACTTTTCACATTTCAGGAAAAATATTGGAAATTAAATAGTAAGCACATCAAGGACGTGTTTTAACTAATTTAAAAAAATAAAGTGCATTTCAACAGGTGTGGTTTTCCTCCCTCGGGGAGCTGGCCCCTCTTCCAGGGATTGATGCATATACCTTAAAAGTTACTGCCCAGGGAGTGTGGTTTTCCTTCCTGAGGAGTCTGGCCCCTTGCTCGGGAATAGCAAAATACTCACAAGTTGGCCTTTATAGTACTATCAAATCCATTAATCCTAAATGTAGTCAACCAAAACTCTAGTACCAGTTGCTACTTCAACACTTCTCAGTTAAAAGCTAAATATTGGTAATTATAGATATAAAACTGCTCTATTTATCTGTCATTCTGTACCTTTGTTCAATATTGACTTAATCTATTAATTAGTTATGTTATTGGTTTCTCACCCCAATTGTCAATATAAGCTTATTAAATTAAATATATATTAACATTTATCTTGTATCTATCCAGGACTCTAACCAAAGATATGCCAAGTATATCGGTGTATCCCCTGACTTAGTAAGCCTGTGAATGTATGTATACTTCTCATTAAAAATTAACAGTTAAATCTATAAATGCTGCAAAAACAAAAAAGGTGGAAATGGTGAGGTGTGAGAAAAATTATATCAAGCACTATTTACAATAAATTTTTTTGGCCAAAGTTCAGAATCATATACATCAGCAGCAGAGCATTTCTGGCAAAAATCACGCAATAATACAGAAACAAATATTTTACAACTAGATTACTGAAAGCATGAAAATAATAATCAATGGGATAAGGCTGAATTTAAGTTAGGATATATGGATGAGGTTTTGCTCTTATCATTACACATAAAGAAGACCAGCTTTGGGTCTAGTCCAGACGTCTGTAACCTAGACATAAACAAGCCAATGGAGCTGATGCAAAAAGCAGAAAGGAAGGTAACTTCTAAAAGGCAGATGTCACTCTAACAGAGTTATTCCTTGCTATGCTTACCTTGAGAACCACAGCAGTAAAAAGTGAACTTTCAAATAATTATACATATTGGGATTATAGTACTAATTCATCTCTTTTAGAATTGTTGACTTGGGGGAACAAATCCTACCCTGTTTATATTAATCAGTCTTTTTATTTTCCTGGGCCTGTTGAATCTTGCTTCTTCTAAAACCTGATGAGGAAGGGAAATTTATTGAAAATTTTCTTTTCTTGAATGAACTAACTGGAAAGTATTCATTGATCCATGCATAGAGCCCCAATATCATAGTACAAATTGATAAATTGCATACATACCATTTTTCATCTAAGGTTATGCTCTTTAATCATTCCTATATAATTGTAAAGAATGGGACCCTTATAGGGATACCAAAACCTAATGTAAACAAAAGCATAAGATGAAAAATTAGTAATTTAACAAAAACAACTAATGAAAGCTATCATTATTTTTAGAATCTTGGGGACATCATAAGTATAAATACGTCACTAAATTGGACTCATCAGGGAAGATATCCCACAACTATGGGACACTAAACTTAACAAAAGTAAAATTTATTTGTGGAAATTATTTTCTGGAACTAGCCCAATTTTTGAATGACAAGGCAATAAAACTAATATTACCAGTTTAAAAAGAAAATCCACTTAATTTCTTAAAGTATGTGTACAGGATCCCATTGTTTTTATGGTTGAAAAAGCGATTATTAAACAAACATGTATTTTCTGCAGTAATTGCACCCTTTACACTTGTGTATCAAAGTCTGTTTTACAGGACAGCTCTACTATGGTTCAAATAGGACATCAGTGTCATGGAATATGGCTTCTGATTTGCATGAATCACTGCTGGCAGTCTTCCCCTGAGAATCAAATCTTTTGTTACTTTCTAAATCATGATTTGAAAAGTATCAAAAATTTAATTGGATTAATTATAGCTGCTGTATTAGGGCTTATAGGTTTTATTATAGCTGCTGCTGTAGCAGGAAGTGCCCTACATGAGAATATCCAAACATGACAATATGTAAGAAATTGGCATCATAATGTTAGTGAGTTATAGCATGGTCAGGCATATATTGAGAGCAGATTAACAATAGGCTTAATGACTTAGAGATGGCTGTTACACAAATGGGAGATCAGGTATATAATCTAAATTTATAACAAGGTTCGAAGTGTGATTGGAATGAAAGTGCTTTTTCTATCACTCCTCTCCCAAGCAGTGATTCCCATTATGAATGAGAAAAAATTAAAAATCATTTAATAGGTCATCACACAAATTTTTCTTTGGAAGTTACAGATTTCAAAAGAAGACTTTGAGGATGTCTCAGTATCAACTTACTACACTACCAGGTAGCCACATTTGGCAATCAGTGACAGATCAATTAAATAAAATATACCCCCTACATTGGTGGAAATCAACCTCTGTACTTGCCAACTTCAGTGTGATGATCATTGGTCTCTGCTACTCTTAACTGTATTAGGAGACATTCACAAAACCCTGCTGTCCTGCATTAATATTGCTGAAAAGGACAGCCATGCCAATAACTTGATTCTGCTTAAAACCCTTAACTCTCAAATCCCTGTAAATGGAGCTTGGCTGGTGGCCAGTGATGGGTAAGACATTCAGAGGAGGGCAACCTAACACAGGCACAGTCACCCTTTACCAAAAACAAAACAGGGGGAGTTGTTGGAAAAGATGCTGAGAGGCAGAGCATAAAGGGTTAAGCAGTTTAAAAGCATGCTTGCTGGCAGGGAAATATTAGTAAATGTCTACCAGGACACTGTATAATGCAAATATCAGTAGGAAGAGGCAGAGCAGAATGAGCACACCACAAAGATGTTATTGTCTGAATTCCCATGAAAAATTGTCTGAGAACACAGAAAGAGGCAGCGCTCTCACATACCAAGCAGAGAAACTAGTGAAGGATGCCCTACTTTTATTATCAGCTTTGTAGTATGAAAAGCAGCTTCAGCCAAAATAAACTTGCCTGCATTCCACATGGAGTGAATGTGGAATTGTACCTGACTATCTTTGGATCATTCCAGGCACCGTCTACATCCATGTTGAATTACAACTAACTGCTTTCTACTTCACTCCAATTTTTCTTAGTATTTTCAATCAGAAATGATCCTTTCATATTAGATGGTATGCTTCTAATCTCAAGTATTTTAAGAAGTTCTAAACTTTATTCATATTCTTAAGTTGTACTCCAAAATTTTTCTCATATGTGATAGGTTGTGGAATGGATGAAACTAGAGAATGCATGTATATACAAACAGGAATGTGTTTGTAACCAATGTCTTGTGAGTTTAGCTATAATCCACTTCCACAAGAGTACAGACTTAAGATGAAGGCACAGTATGTAAGAAATTAGGAATGTATGTTCTCTCAATGCAAGCATTGTTTCCTCAAAATAAAACTTATATGAATGTATCTTAACTTTGAAGGAATTTGCATCATGCTTACCTAAGAATGAGGGAATCTATGTAAGGTAGAAGAATAAATACCATGTGTTTTGCTAGTTTGACCCACATGGTACTCCTCCTCTTTAAGTGTAATGAGTGTGAAGTTTTCTTGGAAATTCAACCTCATGAGACACCAAAGAATGAATCCTTCAGAGAAACCATTTGGGTTTTCATGAATTTGGGAAAGCTAGAGTCACATAAAAGAAACATGCAGGCGTAAAACCCTGTGAATATAAGGAATATTGGAAATCCTTCATCCAGGCATTAAATCTCACTGAGCATGAAATATTCATACATTAGTTAGTATTGTAATAAACATGAGAATGTTTCCTTCTGAAATAAAACCTCATTGAATATGAGAAAATACAAACTAGAGAGAAACCATATGAGTGTCCTGAATGTAGTCTGCTCTTTACAGTCGTGTTTTCTCCTCATTTTAAAAGCCATACAGGGGAACAAGCATAGAAATTTTATACAGTTGGGAAACTTTTCAACCTAAGAGAAAACGTCTTTATTCATCAGAAAAGTCTTACTGAAGAGAAATGATATGTATGTGGGTAAGCTTTAACTCAAATGTCAAATCTCAGGTCCAAGAGTTTTCCTAGTGTAAAGAAACCTTATGCATGTAAGGCAGGTGAAAAAGCCTTTAGGTACAAATCATATCTCACATACATGAAAAAAACTCATAGTGGACAGAAAAAAAAATGAATGTAAAGAATGCAGAAAAGCCTTCAGCCAAAAGCAATTGTTCATTAACAATCAGTGTATTCATTCTAGAGAAAAATCCTATATATGCAATGAATGTGGAAAAGCCTTCAACCAGAAGGAAAACCTCATTAACCATCCTAGAATACATACTGGAGATAAAACCTATGAATGTGATGGATGTGGGAAAACTTTCATTCAGAAATCAAGCATCATTACACACCAGAGGAGACAAACTGGAGAAAAACCCTATATCTATAAGGAATGTGGAATTGCCTTCAGCCAGATGCAATATCTCATTTAATATTACAACATTCATAGTGGAGAGAAACCCTGTGCGTGTAATGAATGTGAATCTCCAAAGAATCTCCACCTCCAGTCTGTGCAACTTGTTGCCAATCTTTTAAGAAAGCAGCTGTGACTGTGCAATTCAGGATGTCTTTCTCCTCTTGGAAAAGTGCACTTGCAGTTTGTTCTGAGATCTGTTACTCCCACATCTTCTTCCACACTCATCTGTTTATAATTTGTTACCAATAACCTATGTATCAGAAACTCGAGTTTTCTCAGTTTATGTAAAGATGGGCTTTCCAATTATTTCAAATTATCCTGGTTGTTATCACTGGTTCTTCAATCCATTACATTCTTGGTAAGCATATAAGAAATTACCCTTTTTAAAATAATGCTGCTCATTATTGTAGCATTTTTTAACAAAGCACACCAAGCATTGATAATTTTCCAGTTTCTTCACCTCATTCTAATGAGGATTCAAATTTAAATCCATTGAACTACAGTGGCCCGCTATTTACTCAACTCCAATTTTCATTTTTATTTTAAATCAGAAATGATCCTTTAATAATTAGATGATATAATCCAAATCTTAAACATTTTAAGACGTTAGAACACTTATTTATATTCTTAAGTTGCACTACAATATTTTTCTCAAATGAGATAGCGTGTGGGAAAAATGAAATTAGAGAATGCATGTATTTTAAAAAAGAAATGTGTGTGGAAAAGAATCTGCCAAATGCAGATAATTCTGAGGAAAGAAGAATGGGGATTGGGGCTAGAGAAATAATTTGGCTGTTTTCCCCAACAGATATAATTTACTTTTATACTCTTTGCATGGATAATTTGGTTATAATTTAAAAGAAATTATGAAAATAGTACACAATGAAATAATACATAGTGGTTCATTTGAAGATATTGATTTGTATCTGCAACATTATGGGGGGGGAACTTCCCCTCATCCTTTGCAAATACAGTCACCCATAAAGGAAAAGATCTCATACCTTAAGCCCCTTGAAGCTGCCTAGATGGGGGAGGCCCCCTTCAGCAAGATGGAGCATGCAGCATGGGGAGCATGGATGCAACCATGCGAAGGCAACACTGCTCTCAAAATGTGTCCTGATAGAAGGCTGGTAACACCAAAGTAGAAGACGGACTTCTTGCTGCTTCCTCCCCAGTGAGGCCTGTTAGACTGACTCACATCACTAACTGAGACTGTGAGTGTTGAGCAGGGCTTTCTCCCAGTCCTCATTTGTACATTGACAACCTGTGATGATGGTTTTCATTGGGGCTCTAAGAGTTATGTTCCCAAAGAGAACACTCCTTCTCTGGCTGAAGAACTGCAGTGAACTCCTGTTACATTCCAGCTTCTTCAGGTATTCATCAGCTTCTTCCAATCCAACACCTCCATTCTCTTCTGGAATTGAAGAGGTCTGCATCATTTTCAACTTTGTTCAAAATGTGCTGAAAATCTTACATTTAATTAGTCTGAGAAATATCTGACATCTGCACCCTCTAAGGTTTTCTGCAAACATGGCACTATCTCACAACATCACTTCTATTCTTGTCAGCCCTAGGCCTCAGTATTTTCTGAGATTCCTGTACTATTCATTAGGGTCATTGGCCTAATGTTGCTCATTCTGGTTATGTTATTGCTGTACCCAATGCTGTAATGTGAATTTTGACATTTCCTTTGTGACACCAACAGGTTTCATCTTAGCATTGCACTTCATTTAGCTGCCCCAAGATTGCAGTAGATGAATGTAGAACTGGAAGCAGGAGACCTGAGTCTGTGCCTGAGACCCAGGAGGGGTATAGTAAAAGCAGCCTCTACAGAGGGTCAATGCTGGAGGCCAAGGGAAGGAGGGAAGGGTATAAGGAGCAGGAGCAGGAAGTCTCCTCTCTGTGCCCTACTCCTCTGCTGACCCCGACCCCAGGACCCATTCTTTTATCTGCCCTTGTCCAACTGGTCAACCCCTGCCCTAGGAAGGTACACCATATTGGTCCATCTGTTACTTTAGACTAGTCCCAAAATCCTGAGGCTCCCCGGCCTGCCACCCTGTCTTGCAGGCCTTGCTTGCCAAGAGCAATTTCCCCTCCATCTTTCCAATACTCATTCCCACCTAGTCTGGAGATACCCACAGTTTACAGGTGAATTCTCTGAGCAGCAGCATCGCACTGACATTTGGGAACAGGCACCTCTCCAAATCTGTGTCCCCAGCTGTTTGAATTTGCCAAGCGATGCCATAGAAAATACCAGAAACAAGTTGGCTTTTATTGGAATTTATTAGGGTTAAAGCTTACAGTACTTAGGCTGTGAAAATGTCCAAATCAAGGCATCATCAAATATGATGTCTTAAAATAGGTCTGCTGCTCCTGGACTCCAGCCAAGAAAAATGTCGGTCCTGCCTGTCTCTCTCTGCCTTCTCCCACAAACTCACTTTATTCCTGAGGTGAGCAGTGGGCCATCAGACACAATTGATCACTCATCTCCTTTCTCCTCTTGCCCGGATATCTTCAGCTTCAAGCTACTCCATGGCTCCAGCCTCTGGCATCTCCCTCAGCCTCTCAGGCTTTCTGTGTCTCTCCACAGCTCTAGGAGATCTTTGGACCCTCTCCCATATGGCAGGCTAAACATGGCAGCACTCTTTCTCTGTGTGTTCCATGTATGTAGAACTTCAACACAATTATTGGGGTCCATCCTGGTGCCTGAAATCTAATAAGAGGGCTTTACTAAACTAATGCAATCTAACAAAAAGTGACCTAATCATAAGGTCCCTTATCTGAATCTTACCAAAATCATACAAATGCCTTACACACAACAATGTGTTAGTAAGAATATTCATTCCGGGGTCCACAAAAGATACAAACGAGGACATTAATCCAGGGCACAGGGATCAGGAGAGGTCTCCTAAGTTTGGGAGAAATGGGAACTTATGATGCAGTGGCTGTATTTTGGTTGTGGCCATCATTGAGCAAATTGGTGTGCTGACCACCATTGCACAGGCCCCTAGAATGGTCCCAAGATGAATTCAATATACTGTGCTTTGTCCATCAAATCTTAGCTCCAAAATCATGTGTGTAACTCATAGAGGTGTGCTATTATTCCCATCTCCGAAGCCAGAGAACACAGATTTTGCCTGGGGGGTTGGGATGCATGAAGCCCCTTGTTGGCCAGTGTATCAAACATAAAATGACATGGCAAAGGACAGATCTAGAGTAGTTTTTCATGTTGGAGTTCTGATGAGCAAGGACAGAAGGCCCCGGGGAAAAGAGACAAACCAATACCTGACAGTTCACAGCTGGTCTTGTGGTGAGAGGCAAAGCTTAGAGATACTCATAGTCTACGCCTCACATTCTGGAGGAAACAGAAGAACTGTGCCCAGAGAGGAATGCAGCCCTGCAAAAAGAGGAACCCAAGAAGTTGGAATCCTGGCAAATGTCAGCAGCTGCCTTGGTCCAAGATGGAATAATAGATTTGGGGGAAGGAAGATACTTATGCTTTATGGCCTGGTAACTATAAGCTTCTACCCCAAATATAGAACCTTCATAAAGACCCACAGATTTCTGGCATTTTGCATCAGCACCCCTTTGGCTGAGTAATACAGGATATAAAATGTTTTAAAATGCATTATTTGGCAAGTCAATAACAAATAAGTGCAGATTAGGAAAGGCAAGCAAAAGTGTTATAATTTCCCCAGGAAACTTTAAAGAATATTAAATAGTGCATCTCATCCAAATCAATAGAAGGAAAAAAATTGAACAAAAATAGTCAGTCCAAAATAGAGTATTCAGGATTTCCTGGGTTGCCATTTAGTCATTTTTTCTGGGGCCAACTTACTCATGCATCTTTGGAAGCTGCACCTTTCTTATGAAGGTTCCAGGGTTGATTATTGCGGTTTTGTTTTGTCTCTATCATAAATGAAGTTGTGTATCACTTCCCCATTTTCTAGTTATGAAGTCACCAATCTGGATGTGATGCTCATTTGAAGCAACAAGAGACATGAATGATAGAAGAAATGAGAAGGAGATATCGTTGTGCTTCGCAAATTGGATGCTTAGATGACTGATATTGTATCTTTCCTCTTTTCTGATGAATGCATTCAATGATATAAATTTCCCCCTAAACACTGCTTTTTCTGCACCCCACAAACTATGAAGAAGCATAGGACATTAAAAAGCAGAATGAACCACATAACAAAATGCTTGTGAGTGAAGCTGTATCCACTTCCACAAGTGTCTAGACATAAGATGAATGCAGATGATGTAAGAAAGTTGGGAAAACTTTTTTCTGACTGCAATCATTGTTTCCTCAAAATAACACTTCTATGAATGTAACTTCACTTTGAAGGAATTTCCATCATGCTTACCTAAGAATGAGGGAATCTATGTAAGGAAAAAAGAATGAAAACATATGAGTTTTGCCAGGTTGCCCCACATTGCAGTCCTCCTCTTTAAGTGTAATGAGTGTGAAGTTTTCTTGGAAATTCAACCTCATGAAATACCTGAGAATTAAACTTTCAGAGAAACCATTTGGGATTTCATGAATTTGGGAATGCTAGAGTCCCATCAATAAACCATGCAGAAGTAAAACCTTGTGTATGTAATGAATATTGGAAATCCTTCTGCCAGGCATTAAATCTCATTGAGCATGAAATATTCATACAAAAACTATTATTGTAATGAACATGGGAATGCTTCCATCTGAAACAAAACCCCATGGAATGTAAGAAAATTCACACTGGACAGAAACCATATGAGTGTCCTGAATATAGTCTGCTCTTTACAGACATTTTTTACTCCTCATTTTAAAAGTCATACAGTGAAAAAAGATAGAATTGTCATAGATGGGGGAAAGTTTTCAACCTCACAGAAAACCTCTTTATTCATCAGAAAATTCTTACTGAAGAGAAATGATATATATGTGGGAAAGCTTTAATTCAAATGTCAAATCTCAGATACAAGAGATTTCCTACTGCAAAGAAACCGTATGCATGTAAGGCATGTGAAAAATGCCTTTAGGTACAAACCATATCTCACAGAACAAGAAAAAAATCATAGTGGACAGAAAAAAAATGAGAGAAAAATATTGGAGTACAATGTAAAAATATAAATAAATTTTCTAGCTTCTTAATATACTTGAGATTAGAGGTATATCATCTAATTATGAAAGGATCATTCCTGATTTGAAATAATAAAGATAATTGGAGTTAAGTAGAAAGCAGGTGACTGTAGTTCAGTGGCTGTTAAACTTGAATCCTCACCAGAATCAGGTGAAGAAATTGAAAAAATATAAATGGTTGTGGTGTCTGAAAAGAAAAAGTTACAGGAGAGAGGCAAGAGAGCATAAGTTTAGGAGGATACTCACTGAATAGCTCTCTGGGGATGGCCGATTGTGGGTGAAATCCTACCCAAGCGTCTGTGCTGTGGCACACAGAGTGAGAAACTTGGGTCACCTAGCAGGAGGCAGATCGACTGCGTGGGGTGATCAGTGGAGATTCTTGAGGATTGAGCCTGCCTGTGTTGGTTAACACAGATGGCTGAGCCACACCCACAGGGACAAAGGCTGGTTTCAACCATGAATCCCACAATTCAACTCATGTTTGTGGTTTGAGGAAGCATACTCTGAGGGAGGGAGGGCTCTCACAAATGATGAGGTGTTTAACTTCTGTGGATTTGGCTGCCTGGTACCCCTCATAGCTTTGGGTATCAGATAAGCTGGCTTGAAACAGCACGAGGCAGAGGGGAGAGACAAATCTGCTGAGGAAACCTAATTTACCCAGCAGCACTTTGACACGGAGGCCTGACCCCAGAGGAGCAGAGTCAGCCAATTTTATCACTCTGCCCTGACAAGCATCATAGCTTCACTCCCTGTGGAGGGCAGGAAGTGGGAAGGGGTTGATAATTTTCAATGAACCTATTTAGGGTCCCCTCGGTGAAGGGGGTGATCTAGCGGAGAACACCTTTTTGGTTCCTTATATCGCCAAAAAAAAAAAAAAAAAAAAAAGGAGACAGTCACATTAAAAAATGAATTCCTCTTCTTAATTTAGTTTAATACCGAAAATCTGACTCAAAACTTGCAGATAGAACCTAGAAGGGAAATTGAAAAACACAAACAGGCTGAGAGGATCCTCAAGGACCCTAGAAGGAACATTTCATCCTTTGTTTGCTTGATGGTGTGGTTGTTTGGTTTTTCTCTGTTTATTTGTTGTCTCTGCTTTTCTTTCCTGTTTCCTCCCTCCTTTCTGTTTTCCCTCAATTTTTAAAAAAATAGGTGCTGTTAGCTTAACTCTTCTTTGCTGTTCTTCTTCTTCAGTGATTTCCCATTCTCTGTCTATATTGATATTGTATCCCCCACTATCTCTTCTCCTTCCTTCATCTCTCTGCCTTCTGTTTTCTGTTGTGGTTCTTAGATACTACGCCTTTTCTTTAGCGCTCAATGTAAGGGTGCAAATTTCTATTCTATCTTTTCTGTTTTCATCTTATTTAATTAATATTAGCTTTGCCCTTTTAACTTTTTCTTTAATCTTTCTCTCCCTCACATCATTCTAGCCTTCTAAATCATTATATGTATATTCATTATTTGGTTCCCCAGCCCATTGTTGGTACCCCCTTTTTTTTCATGTTACTGTACTCTGTCTACATAATTTAAATATTCATTTCACTAAGTCCTATTTGGCCCCCTTTCTAACTTTTATCAATATTACTATTATCCTCCTTCCTTTCTCACATCTTTCAATTCATCTGGAACTAATATTTTGCCTTCAAGGTAACATAGAATGAAGCAAGGAAACAAAATAAGAAGAAAAATTCTCAAAGAGAAAACTTAACACAAATACAGAGCCACCAACTAAATAAAACTCAAGAGGAGAGAGAGAAGCTAGTCAACTGAATTAACCCAGTAAGATAAAATGATGACTAGAGGGCAACAAAAAATTACAAACCACACTGAGAAACAGGAAGATATGGTCCACTCCAATGAACAAACTAAAAACAAGGAATATGTGCAGAACATCGAACAACTAATCAAAGATTCCCAAGTGAATATCATGAAACAACTTAATGAATAGAAGGAATACATTAAGGATATAAAGAAGACACTGGAAGAACATACTGAAAAAAATTGGAAACATACACAAAAAGATAACAGATATGATGGTGATCAATGGCACAATCCAAGGAATCAAAAGGATGCTGGATTCACATAACAGCAGATTTGAACCAGCAGAAGCAAGAATTAGTGATGTGGAAGACAACACAGCTGAACAATCAAATAGAGAGTATAGAAGATAGACAAAAAAATATAAAAAATCCAGCAGGGACACAGGGATTTAACTGACAACACAAAACACACACACATATGCATAATGGGCATCCCAGAAGGAGAAGAGAAGGGAAAGTGAACAGAAAGAGTGTTGAAAGAAATAATCTCTGAAAACTTCCCAAACTTATTGAGGGAGAAGGATCTGCAGATCCAGGAAGCAAAGCGCACCCCAAACAGTAAAAATACCAACAGGCCAACTTCAAGACATATACTTATCAAAATGCCAATGCTCAAGACAAGGAGAAAATGCTCAAGGCAGCAAGAGAAAAGAGAACAATCACATAGAAAGGGTGCAGAATAAGATTAAGTGCTGATTTCTCCTCTGAAACCATGGAGGAAAGAAGACAGTGGTATGACATAGTCAAAGAACTAAAAGAAAAAAACCTTCAGCCATGAATTCTGTATCCAGCAAAACTGACATTCAAAAATTAATGGAGAGTTCAAAATATTAACAGGTAAACAGAAATTGAGAATGTATGTCAACAAGAAACTGTCACTTCAAGAAATACTAAAGGAAGTTCTACAAGTTGAAAGGAAAAATCAAGAGTTAAAAGAGTTTAAAAACAACTAAAAAGACAAAAAACAGGAATAAAACAACAGATGACATACATTAATCCAAAGAAAATATGGCTGAAGTAAGAAATACAGTGTGAGTAATAACACTGAATGTTAATGGATTAAATTCACCACTCAAGAGACAAAGATAGGCAGAATGGATAAAGAAATGTGATCCATCTATATGCTGTCTAAAGAAACCCCCCTCTGATCCAGGGATTCAAGGAGGCTGAAAGTAAATGGCTGGAAAAATTTTCACCAGGTAACAGTAGCCATAAAAGGCCAGGAGCAGATATTCTAATATCAGACAAAATAGACTTTAAATGCAAAACTATTGTAAGAGACAAAGATGGTCACTATATATTAGTAATTGGGGTAATCTCTCAAGAAGAGAGAAAAATCATAAACAATTACACACCTAATCGGGGTGCCTCATAATTCATGAGGCAAAGTCTGGAAAGCTAAGTGGAGAAATAAATGCCTCTACACTTATAGCAGGGGTCTCTATTACACCATTATCATCATTAGACAGAACATCTAGACAGAGAATCAACAAAGAAACAAATACTCTCAACAATACATTAGAGGACCTGGACTGAATTGACATATACAGAACAATAATCCCAAACACATCAGGATTTACATTCTTCTCGAGTGCTCATGTATCATACTCCAAGACATACCACATGCTAGGCCACAGAAAAACTCTCAATCAATTCAGAAAGATAAGATTATACAAAGTAATTTCTCTGATGAGAATGGAATTAAATTGGAAATCACTAAGTGCCAGAGAAACAGGTTAGGCACAAAGACAGGAAATTACACAACACACTTTTAGACAAGCAGTGGGTCAAGAAGGAAACCTCAAAAGAAATCAGTAACTAACTTGAAACTAATGAAAATGACAACACAACATATCAAAACCTATGGGATGCAGCCAATGCTGACCTGAGAAGGAAGTTCATAGCCATAAATACATATATTAACAATGAAGAAAGAGCTAAAACTGAAGACCTAACAGCACACTTGGAGGAATTGGAAAAACAACAACAAACTAAACCAAAAGGAAGAGGAAAGAAGGAAATAACTAAAATTAGAGCAGAACTACTAAATGAAGTAGATAATAAGAAAGTACTAGAAAAAAATAAACAAAAACAAAACCTGGTTCTTTGAGAATATTAATAAAATTGACAAACCCTTAGGCTGACTAACAAAGTAAAAGGAAGAACAGATGCAAATACACAAAATAAGGAACAAGCAAGGGGATATCAATATTGACCCCACAGAAATAAAGAGCATCATAAGAGGATACTTTAAAAAATTATATGCCAACAAACATGATAATTCAGAGGAAATGGACAATTTTCCAGAAACTCACAAACAGCCTACATTGATGAAGGAAGAAATTGATGAACTCAACAGTGCACTACGTTAAAGGGATAGACTCCGTTATGAAAAAACTTCCCAAATAAGAAGAGCCCAGGATCAGATGGCTTCACAGCTGAATTCTACGAATCATTCCAGAAAGAGCTAACAGCAATTCTACTTAAGCTCTTCCAAAGAATAGAAATAGAATGAAAATTGTCTAGCTCATTCTACGATGACAACATTACCTTAATACCAAAACCAAACAAAGATACCACTAGAAAGGAAAATTACACACCAATTTCTCTAATGAATCTCGATGCTAAAACCCTCAACAAAATACTTGCTAATTGCATTCAACAACACTTCAAAATGATTATACACCATGACAACGTGGGATTCATCCCAGGTATGTCAGGATGGTTCAATATGAGAAAATCAATTAAAGAAACACCACATATACAAACTGATAGAAAAAAAACCACATGATCATTTCTATAGATGCAGAAAAAGCATTAGACAAAATACAGCACACTTCCTGATAAAAACCCTGCAACTGTTAGGAATAGAAGGAAATTTTCTGAGTACGATAAAGGGTATATATGAAAAACCCAAAGCTAATTCATCTTCAATGGTGAAATCCTAAAAGCCTTGACTCTGAGATCGGCAACAAGGCAAGGATGCCCACTATCATGACTCTTATTTAACAGTGTCTTAGAAGAACTTGCTCGAGCACTGAGTCCAAAAAGGATATAAAAGGTATCCAGATTGGAAAAGAAGAAGGAAAAATTTTATTATTTGCAGACGACATGATCCTATGCATACAACGCCCAAAGAAAGCTATAACAAAACTTCTGGAAATTATAAAGGAGTTCAGTAATGTTGCAGCCTATAAGATCAATGTTCAAAAATCAGTAACATTTCTGTACACCAATAACGAGCAATCAGAGGAGGAAATCAAGGGAAAAAAAATGCCATTTACAATACTAACTAAAAGAATCAAATACCTAGGGATAAATTTAACTAAAGATGTACAGGACTTATACACAGAAAATTACACAACACTGTTAAAGGAAATCAAAGAAGACTTAAATAAATGGAAAAATATTCCCTGCTCATGGATAGGAAATGTAAACATCATCAAGATATCTATCCTACCCAAACTACTCTACCGATTTAATGCAATCCCAATAAAATTCAACACTATATTTTTTAAGGAACTGGAAAAACTAACCATAAGTTATATTTCAAAAGGTAACAGGCCCCGAATTGTCAAAGACATTTTGATAAAGAAAAGTGAAATTGGAGGTATCACATTACCAGACTTTAAAATATATTACAAAGCTACAGTGATCAAAATTGCATGGCATTGGTACAAGGATCGACCTACTGACCAATGGATTCGAATTGAGAGTTCTGATATAGATCCTTGCATATACAGTCATCTGATATTCGACAAGGCTACCAAGCCCACTCAGTTGGGAGAGAATGGCCTCTTTAACAAGTGGTGTTTGGAGAACTGGATATCCACATCCAAAAGAATGAGAGAAGAATACCATATAACACCTTATACAGAAATCAAATCAAGATGGGTCAAATATCTAAATATAAGAGCCTAAACCATAAAACCTTGGAAGATAATGTAGGAAAGCATCTACAGGACCTTGTAATAGGAAATGGTTTCAGGAACTTCATAGCCAAAGCACGGGGAACAAGACAAAAATAGTTAAATGGGATCTCATCAAAATTAAAGACTTCTGCACCTCAAAGGATATTACTAAGAAAATAAAAAGGCAGCCTACCCAATGGGAGAAAGTATTTGGCAAACATATATCTGATAAGAGCCTAATATCCTGCATATATAAAAAAAATCCTATACCTTGAAAATAAAAAGACAAACAACCCATTTAAAAAATGGGCAAGTGACCTGAAAAGACACTTCCTCAAGGAAGGAATACCAAGGGCTAAAAGGCACATGAAAAAAATGCTCGATATCACTTGCTATCAGGGAAATGCAAATCAAAATTGCATTCTGATGGGTATGAGATACCACATACCCATCAGAATGGCATCTATTTAAAAAAAAAAGCAGAATCTCAGTGTTGGAGAGGATGTGGAAGAATAGGAAAACTCATCCACTGCTGGTGGGATTATAGAATGGTCCAGCCACTGTGGAGGACAGTTTGATGGTTCCTCAGAAAAGTAACAATACATCTTTCATATGATCCAGCAATTCTACTGGTGGGTAAATACCCAGAAGAATTGAAAGCAAAGACATGAGCAGATATATTTACAACAATGTTCACAGGGGCATTGTTCACCATTTCCAAAAGTTGAAATCAGCCCTAGTGCCCATCAACAGATGAATGGATAAACAAAACGTGGTACATACATACAATGTAATATTACTCAGCTGTAAGAAGGAATAAAGTGCTAACTCCCGGAATAATATAGATGAATCTTGAAGACCTTATGTTGAGTGAAGAAAGCTAGGCATTGAAGGATGAACAGTATATGACCTCACTGGTTTGAACTGAGGAAAGTAAGCAGTGTCTGAGAACCATTGTCTGAAAGATAGATTAACAAGGGAGAGAAAGAGAAGAGTAGGCTGTGAACCATCACCATATGGACATAAACTATGGTAAAGTGATAGAGTACAGATGCATATTGAAGGATAGGAGAGATGGGTAGTGATATTACTGGTTTAGTGGCACAGGGTTGACCAATTTTTAGATTAGGAAGGGCAGTTTGGAATACCCAGGGCATGTATCTATGAATCATGTCATTCCATGAGTCAAGACAGAGGATTGTCATAGATCCCAGGGGGGATGGAGAGGAAGGAACAGTTAAGATTAAAAGGGGAATTTAGTGGTCATGGAAAAGGTTTTTCATTACCTTACAGTAATGGACACAGGACATGATAAATATCAAAAATTACTAAACTCTACCGTCTATATTGTAAACTATACTGTAATCCACTGACAATGTTTAGTTGCTATATTTTACTATCTGTATAACAGTTATAACAATGCTAACATCCATTTCTAAAAAATATTTTAATATGGTTTGGGGAAGTGGGAGGGAAGTTGGGTATGTGGGAATCTCCAGTATTCCATGTGTGGCTTTGCTGTGACCTAAAACTTCTTTGAAAATTAAATGAAAATTTGGGAGACACTGGGGAATGAGAGGGGGAATGTGTCACGGTACACTAGACATGCAATAATACAGTGATAAAAGGAAAAAAGAATAATTTTTTAAAAAGGGAATTTTTTTTGTTTTTTTTCCTATTTTTTTCAATGTCCCAATCCACTAATTATATTTATTTTTAGTTTAGTTTTTTTTCTTCTGAGTTTCCTTGTATTTATCTCTTGCATTTAAGCTCATCATTATTATTTCTTTATCATATTAATTGTATTTGGTTGTTATATGGGCTTCATGTTCAAGGAAGGTTTAGATCACAGAAGAGTTACAATGTGGGCTGCAGAGGATCATTGGTGGGGGTTGTCTGGGATGGGGGATTCATGAGAGTAAACACATCTGAATATACATGAAAGATATATGAAATTGTTCAAATGATCAAGGGATGGGGAAGGTTAACGGTTTGTACACAATCACTCAATAAATGAGAGAATCTGAAATCCCAGCCTGGAGAGCTCTGCCACATTCTCCAAGGGAGCAGCAACAGTCCCGTGATTGCAGGAGCAGTGTCTGGCAAAAAAGGATGGCCCATTGATGGGTGCTTGTTATTGATGACTAGCCTTATGAGTCTTTGCTCTTGTAATTGAAACTTAGCCTACTGTTATGGGGTGCCTAAGTGTTGCCAACTGGGAGCCTACCTGTTGCTCAAATTTGGCCTCTCTTACCCAAACCTAGGATATGAATGCATTACCTTCCCCCCAATGTGGGACATGACTCCCAGGGATGAAGCTCCCTGGCAATGAGGGATTAATACCATGTGGCAACTGGCAACATGATTTGAAGACGATCTTGAATAAAGGGGGAAAAGGTAAAGAGAAATGAGTTCATGTGGCTGAGAGACTTCAAAGTGACTCAGGAGGTCATCCCAGATGTAACGCTTACACCCACTTCAGTAGGATCTCATAGAACACCAAACTGGATATCACCACACAGAGGGGCTCCTGAGGGCTCTGGAGATACCCAGGTTCTATATAAGTGGGAATAGCCACAGAGATTTTTGCCTTATTAGTTGGCCCTAATTTGGAATCTGTGCTCGTTAGAATGACAGAGTTGGACTCAAATGAATCCTCCCTGCATATGGTCCATTAGTCCATTCTATTCAAACCTATATGTGATGCTGGAATTTTTAGGTGTACTTCCAGAGATTGGATCTCTGGTCTACCTATGTGCCAGGTGTGCCTGGAATCATGGTGGAGCTGCAACTCCTACCATACAGCACAATGGGCTCATCCAAGTCACCTGACTTGGAGATGACAATGAGCAACGGCCATCCCAGGTAATGGCGAGGGCCTGCAGCTGCAGGCATGATAATCCCATACAGTGTATCCATGGGATATAAGCCCTCTCCCACTTGGAGATGTAGTGGATATCACCATCCCAGTCCCTCAGGATTGGTGAAAGAGCTATGGACTACAGTGGACTTAATGGTATTCTGTTGTAGACATATTGTAATTCAAGCAATGGAAAAAATTATAACAGTGAGGTGGAGCTGGTGGCCATTGGATGCTTTCGCTCAGGGAGGGGAAGGGTGGATGAAATACAGGGGCCATTTTGGGACTTGGGGGTTTTTATGAGTGGCATTGCGGTGACGGATGTAAGCCACTTTACATAGCATATACCATGCAGAACAGTGTGGTAGACAGTGTGTTCTACGATGTGAACTGTGGTCTATGCTTGGTGGCAAGGCCCCAGGATATGTATAACCATAGTGCGTGATTTGCCACACTGATGAAGGATGTTTGTTTGGGATGTTGTGGGAAGTGTGGGTGGTGGGAAACGTGGGAATCCCTGTAATTTCTGTAAAATTTTTAGGTAATCTAAGCACCTTTATATATATATATGTAAAGAAATGACATTTATGTAAGCTAATATAAATACATGCATATATATTTATATATAATTTTACAAATATTAGTATATATTGTTAAAACTTTGATTTTTACCCACAATAAAAAGAAAAAAAAAGAAAGAAAATGCTGCAATAACGGGCAGCATTATTTTTTAAATGGTAATTTTCTAAATGTTTACCCAGAATGTAATTGATTGAGGAACCAGTGAAAACAAGAAGGATAATTTGAAATAATTGAAAAGCCTATCTTTACATAAACTAAGAGAAATCTCGAGTTCTGTTGCATGAATTAGTGGTAACAAATTGAACACACATGAGTGTGGAAGAAGGTGTTGGGGGGAGCAGTTATCAGAACAAACTGCAAGTGCACTTTTTCTCAAGGAACGGGACATCTGGAATAACACAGAAACATCCGCTTCCTTAAAACATTGGCAACAAGTTGCACAGACTGGAAGTGGAGATTCTTTGGAGATTCACATTCATTCCATTCACAGGGTTTCTCTCCAGTATGAATGTTGTAATGTTTAATGAGATACTGCATTTGGCTGAAGGCTTTCCTATATTTCTTACATGTATATTGTTTCCCTCCACTATGAAATTTCTCATGGTCAGTGAGATTTGATTTGCTAATGAAGGCATTCTTATATTCCTTACATATATAGGGGATCTCTACGTTTGTCTTCTCTGGAGTGTAATGAGGCTTGATTTCTTAATGAAAGCTTTCACACATCCATCACATTCATAGGGATTGTCTCCAGTATGTATTCTCAGATGGTGAATGCGGTTTTCCTTCTGGTTGAACTCTTCTCCACGTTCATTGCATATATATGTTTTTCTCCAGAATGAATGCTTTGATGTTTAATGAATGATTGCTTTCACCTGAAGGCTTTTTTGCATTCTTTACATTCATTTTGTTTCACTCTAATATGAGTTTTTCATGTTCTGTGAGATATGTTTTGTACCTAAAGGATTTTTCACATGATCTATGTGCATATCGTTTCTTTGCCGAAGGAAATCCCTTGTATCTGAGATTTGACATTTGAATTAGAGCTTTCCCACATATATATGATTTCTTTTCAGGAATAATTTTCTGTTGAATAAAGAGGTTTTCTGTTAGGTTTAAAAATTTCCCACATGTATGACACTTCTTTCTTTGTTCCCCTGAATTGCTTTTAAAATGAGGAGTAAAAAATGATAGTAAAGAGCAGACTACATTCAGACTACTATGGTTTATCTCTAGTTTGAATTTTCCCATATTCCATGAGATTTTGTTTCTTATGGAAGCATTCCCCTGTTCATTACAGTACTAATTAATGTATGAATATTTCATGCTCAATGAGGTTTAATGCCTGGCTGAAGAATTTCCAATATTCCTTACATCCACAGGGTTTTACTCCTGCATGTTTCTTTGATGTGACTCTAGCTTTCTGAAATTAATGAAATCCCAAATGGTTTCTCTGAAGGATTAATTCTCAGGTATCCCATAAGTTTGAATTTCCAAGAAAACTTCACTCTCATTACACTTAAAAGGGAGGACTGCAATGTGGGGCAAATTCCTTTCAAGTAAAGTTACATTCACAGAAGTGTTATTTCGAGGAAACAATGCTTGTGGTCAGAGAAAAGATTTTCCCAAATTTCTTACATTCTCTGCCTTCATCTTAAGTGTGTACTGCTGTGGAAGTGTATATAGCTTCACTCACAAGCTTTTCTTATGTGGTTCTTTCCGCTTCTTAATGTCCTATACTTCTTCATAGTTTTTGGGGTGCATAAAAAGCAGTGTCTAGAGAGAAATTTATAGCACTGAATGCACTCATTAGAAAAGAGTAAAGATCCAATATCAACCATCTAATTGTCCAATTTGGGAAGTGCAACAATGTCTCCTTTTTATTTGTGCTATCATTCCTGGCTCTTCTTACTTCAAATCATCATCACATCCAGTTTGGTTACTTCATAACTAGGAAATGGGGAAGTGATACAGCACAGGATTAATGATGGGGACAAAAAAACACCCCATAAATTAACCTTGGAACTTTCAGGCTTCTTAAGTATAAGAAATGCACAGCTTCCAAAGATGCATGAACAGGTGGTCCCAGAACAAAGGCCAAAATTGCAACCCAGGAATTCCTGACACTTTGTTTTCGACTGACTATTTTTATTCAATTTTTTTCCTTCTGTTTACTTGGATGAGATGCACTATTTAATATTCTCTAAAGTTTACCGGGGAAATTATAGCACTTTTGCTTGTCTTCCTAAATTCACACTTATTATTTGTTATAGACTTGTGAAATAATTTATTTTAAAACACTTCGTATCCTGTATTAGTCAGACAAAGGGGTGCTGATGCAAAAATACCAGAAATCTCTAAAGGGCATTTATTTGGGGTAGAAGCTTCTAGTTACCAGGCCATAAAGTATAAGTTTCTTCCATAACCAAAGTCTGTTACCCTGTCTTGGAGTAAGAGAGCTGCTGACATTTTCCAGGGTTCAGGTTTATTTTGTTCCTCTCTTCCCAAGCTTTCATTTCTCCCTGGGCTTAGCTCCTCTGTTTCTTCCTCAAGGTCAGCTATTGTCTATGAGGCTCTCTTCGCTTTGCCTCTCTCCACAAGTCCAGCTGTGGACAATCAGGTGCATGGCTTCTCTCTTTTCCCCAGGGCCTCCTGACCTTGCTCATCAGAACTCCAATATGAAAAACGACTCCAATTCTGTCCATTGCCATGTCTTTTTATGTGTGATGCTCCACCCACTAATGGGCGGGGCTTAAAAGCCTATGGACTGTGAACCAGTCAATGCCCTTATCATAACTTAATCATGCCCAGATTAACAGACCAGTTTACAAGCATCATCCCATAAACATTATTGGAATTTATAATGATATCAAACTGCTACATATCCAGTTACCCATCTTATGCTATATATTATTTTATGGTGTATTTGAACACTTTATTGATGTCCTAGGCCACGGATATCATTATTGCTTTATACATTCAGTAGTCATATAGGTTATGAATTTAATTAACAAATATTGTTCTTCAATCCATCCTGAATCTTGAACCTTCTGAGAATATATTTTCTGCCAGAAGAATATTCTTTTATATTCCTTTAAAGTGAGTTGCTTCTAGCAAACTTGATTAGTTTTTACTCATCTGTAATAGTATTTATTTCATTTCTTCCTGAAGCATTTAGATGAATTAAATCTCAGGCCTTCTATCATCTCCAATGTTTTGAGTGCACCCTTAGGGTTGAATCTCTCCATTCTGTTGTAAATGTAAGCAGTTCTTTAGAGAAGAAATTAGGGGCCTTCAATTTTATACCCTGCTCCCTCCCCACACCAGGGAAAATCTATGCTCTGTGGCTGTGGGGATGGGAATGATGGCTCAACTCTGAGTTACACACCTGATTTTGAAGCTAAAATTTGGTGGAGTAAGCACACTATATTTTGTTCTTTTGGGACCTTTCTAAGGACTAGTGCAATGGTGGTCAGCACCCTATTTTGCTCAATGATTGCCACACCCAAAGTACAGCCACTTCTCAGGAGTTCCCATTTCTCCCAGACTTAGGAGATCCATCCTTATCCCTGTGCCCTGGGTTAATATCTTCATTTGAGTCTTGTGTGGACCCAGAGAAGTATGTTCTTACTAACGTAGCAGTGAAGGAAAGAAGTATCTTATTTGCTTTACAAAAATGAATACCTCTGCATTTGCAGAGCATTAAGTGAAAGCAGGATTTTGACATTGTGAATGAAAGCAAGTGCCTAACAGCAAGGGAAATAAGTATCTTACTTACCTTTCAAAGATGAAGTGCCTCCTGCTTTCACAGAGAGTTAGGTGAAACCAGTGTCTTGAAGTTCATTTTAAGTGAGACATATGCAAAGGAGCCTATGAAAGAAGTTTATTTATTGGTTCTCTAAACTGAAGAAATAACAGCTTTCACCAAGTCATAGTGAAAAGCAGTGCTTTGAAGTTGAGTGTAAGTGAATACACATGCACAGCAGCAAAAGAAACTAGAATCTTGCATAGATTTCAAAAGTGAAGGAACTGCAGCATTCACATAGAAAAAGCAGTGTTTGACCTTTGTTGTAAGTGAAAACAAGGACATAGCAGACAAGGAAACAATTATCTTTTCATACTATACAAACGTGAAGAACCTCCAGAATTCACAGAGCTTTAGGTTAAAAGAAAGATTTTGGAGTTGATTTTAATTCCAAACAAGTGCATAGATGCCAATGAAATGAGTATTTTGCTTAGTTTTGAAACCTGCAAAATCCAATGCATTGGCAAAGCATTAGGTAAAACCAGTGTTTTGACATTGATTGTGAGGGAAAGCAAGTGCATAGCAGCCAAACAAACAAGTATCTTACATATATTTCAATCATGAAGTACCTCCTGCATTCACAGAGAGTTAGGTGGAGCCAGTATCTTGAAGTAGATTGTAAGTGAAAACAGGTGCAAGCAGCCAATGTACCAAGTTTCTATACTGTTTCTCTAAACTGAAGAACTGAATGCATTCACCGAGTGTTAGGGAAAAGCAGTGCTTTGAAGTTGATTGTAAGAGAAAACACATGCTTAGCAGCAAAAGAAGCGAGAAACTCACTTAGATTTCAAAAGTGAAGTTACTACACCATTGACTTAGAAAAAGCTGAATTTTGACAGCGGTTGTAAGTGTAAACAAGTGAATAGCAGTCAAGGAAAGAAGAATCTTATTTACTTTATAAAAGTGAAGAATCTATACATTGGCAATGCATTAGGTATAAGCAGGATTTTGACATTCTGAGTGAAAGCATGTATATAGCAGCCTGGAAAAAAGTATCTTACTTACGTTTGACAGATGAAGTATTCCTGCATTCACAGAGTATTTGGCAAAATCACTGTTTTCTAGGTGATTGTAAAGGAAAATCCATGCAAAGCAGCAAATGAAACTCAAATCTTAATTAGATTTCAAAAGTGAAGAAACTACTGTATTGGCATAGCGTTAGGTAAAATTGGTGTTTTGACAGTGGTTGTAAATGAAAACAAGGGCATAGCAGCCTAGGAATGAAGTATCTTATTTACTTTACAAAAGTGAAGATCCTCTGCATTGGCAGAGCATTAGGTAAAAGAAGACTTTTGACGTTGTGAGTGAGAGCAAGTGTATAGCAACCAGGGAAACAATTATCTTTCATACTTTACAAACCTGGAGAACCTCCTGGATCAATAGAGTGTAGTTTAAAACCAGGATTTTGAAGTTGATTGTAACTCCGAGCAAGTACATGGGTGCCAATGAAATGAATATCCTGCTTAGGTTTGACAACTGAAGAAAGCACTACATTGTCATAGTATTAGATAAAAGAAGTGTTTTGACATTGATTGTGAGTGTAAGCAAGTGCATAGCAGTCAAAAATCAAATATCTTACTTACCTTTCAAACTTTAAGTAACTCCTGCATTCACAGATTTTGGTGAAACCATTTTCTTGGAGTTGATTGTAAGTGAAAATACGTGCAAATCAGCCAATGAAACAAGCCTCTTTACTGGTTCTCTAAACTGAAAGTCAAACTGCTTTCACTGAGCATTAGAGAAAAGCCCTTGGAAACTGTGCAAACTGTGGAGTCCATGGAGCTTGTGTAGACTGTGGAGTTTTGGGACCGTGTGAAAGCCTGTGGAGCCTCTGCAGGTACATGGAGCCTGGGGTGCTTATGGATCCTGTGGAAATTTTGGAATGCATGGAGCCTGTGGTGCCCATGCATACCATGAAGCCGAATGCTGTGTTCCCATGGATCCCATGGAACCTGTGAAGCCAGTTGAGGCCTGTGTAGCCTGTGGAGCTCATGGAGCCACTGGAGCTCATTGAGCCTGTTAAGGCATTGAGCCCTTGGAGACTGTGCATCCTGTGCAGGCCCATGGTGCTGATGTAGCCTTTGGAGGTTTTGTATTTCCATTGATTCAGTGGAGACTGTTGAGGTTTTAGAGCATGCAGAGGCTTGTCAAGCCCATGGAACCCATGGCAGTTGTGTAGCCCTGTGGATCCTGTGCAGGCCAATGAAGCCAGTGGAACATTCTGATCCCAGGGATCCTGTGGAGCTTGTGCAGGAGAATGTAACCTGTGGAGCCTGTGGAGCCTGTGGAGCCTGTGTATTCCCATGGAGCCTGTGGAGCACGTGGAGCCCATGGAGGCCATGAAGCCAATGGAGATCAGTTATTCCATGGAGTCCTGAGTAGCTGTGGAGCCCATGGAGCCTGTAAAGTCTGTGGAACCCATCGAGTCTGTGCATTCCCAGGGAGACTGTAGAGACTTTACAGGCCTGTGGATCCTATTTAACCCATGGTTCCATTGAGCCTGTTGAGGTATGGAACCCAAGGAAACTACAGCCTATGTGGAGCCCGTGGAGCACCCGTGGCCCATGGAAACGTGTTGAGCCCATGTAGCTTGTAAAGCCTGTGGATACTGTGGAGCCCATTGAGGCCTGTGGATCCTGTACATGCTCATGAACCTGTGGATCCTGTGGACAAAATGGAGGTGGTGTAGCGCAGGATGTCATAGAGGACTGTAGATCCCATGGAAGCTATTGATACAATGGAGCCCATTTAGCTCGTGAATTCTGTGCAGGCCAGTGGAACTTGCGTAACCTGTGAAGCCCATGGAGTCCATGGATCTGGTAGAGCTTGTGGATGCCATGGAGATGGAGGAGCCCTTGTAGACTATGGAGTCCAAGGAGGCCTGTGGAGACAAAGCAGGCTCGTTAAGGGCATAGAGACTGTTAAGTTTCTGAGAATATTCAGGTCTGTGGAACCCATGGAGATGATGGGGTCCATGGAAGCTGTGAAATCAGTGGAGGCCTGTCGAGACTGTGCAGGCCTGAGGACGCTGTGGAGCCCTTGGTGCCTGTACAGGCCTGGGGAGACTTTGGAGCCTATGGAGGCCTCTGGAGCCTGTGCAGGCCTATAGAACCCATGGAGCCCATGGCACCTGCACAGGCCTGTGGAACATGTGGAGCCTGTGGAGTCACTGGAGCTCATGGAGCCTATGGAACCGAAGGAGACTGCGAAGACTTCAGAGCCTGTAAATCTCATGGAGGCCATGGAGTCTGTGCAGGCTCATAGTGCTGGCAGTGTCTTTTGAGCCCATTAGGTATATGGAGGTTATGTAGGCCCATGGAGCCTGAGGAGTCTATGGAGGCTGAGGAGACTGAGGATCATGTGGAGGGCTGTGGAGTCTTTAGAACCCATTTTGGGCCATGGAGTCTGTGAGGCCTGTGCAGCTCATGGAACCTCTGGAGTTTGGAGAGCCTGTGGAGCTTGTGCAGTCCTGTAGACCACGGGGATACAATGGAGCTTGTGCAGTCCTGGGGAAATGGTGCAGGCTTTGGAACTTGTGGAGACCAAGAGCACCGGTTGAGTCTATAAAGACAGTCGTGGCTGTACAGGACCTTGGAAACTGTGGAGCCTTTTGAGACAATAATGCCTGTGGAGCCAATGGAGTGCTATGGATCATGTGCAGGCCAGTGGAATCTGTAGTGACTGTGAGTCCATAGGGGGAATGGAGACTGTTCAGACCCAAGGAACCTGTGTAAACATGATGCCTGTGGATGTTGTGGATATCAGTGGTGCATGTGGAGCCCATGGGGTCTCTGAACCTGTTGAATTCTGTGGAGCCAATGGAACCCATGGAGCCTGAGAAGACCATAGGGTGTGTGGATCCCATTGAACCCATGGAGGTTTGTGGAGCTGTGGTGCTTGTGAAGCCCATGGACGCCTGTGGGCCTGGTGCATGCCCTTGGAGCCATCAGATCCTGTGGAACTTGTGGAAGACTGTGGATCATTGGATCCTAAGAATGCTTGTGGAGCTTGTAGAACAGGTGGAGCATGTTCAGGGTATGAAGACCATGGAGGCCATAAAAGCCATGGAGCCTGTGTAGAATGGTGCCTGTGAAGCCTGTGGAACTCTGGGTACCTTTGTAAATGATGGTATCCATGAAGCTTGTGGAGCTTGGGAAGCTAGTGGAGAATGTGGAAGACTGTGGAGAATCTGCAGGTTCATGGAGCCTGTGGGGTCTATGGAGCCTGTGTAGACTTTGGAATACATGGAGACCTGTGGAGCCTTTGCAGGCCCATGTACACTGTGAAGACTGTGGAGCTGGTGCATACACATTGAGCCTGTGGAATATGTGGAGCCCATGAAGCCTGTGTAGTCTGTGGATCCTATGCATAACCATGGAGTCTGTGGAGCCTCTGGAGCCTGTAAAGTCCTGTGGAGATGTTTGAGGACATGGAGCCAATGGAATCTGTCAAGAACATAGAGTTCACAAATCCTGACGAGCTTGACAAGCCCATGGGGCCCATGAATCCTGTTGAGGTATGGAGCCGAATGACACTATAGAGCATGTGGGACCTTTTAAGTGTTTGTAGCCCATTGACACCTGTGGAGCCCAATAAGTCTGTTGGGCTTGTGTTGACTGTGGTGCCCATTGAGGCCTGTGGAGCCTGTAGAGGCCATAGAAACAGTGGATTCAGTGGACCCAATGTAACTGTTAGACTCCATGGAGTGGTAAAGGATTGTAGATCCCATGGAGCTCATGGAGCTCATGAATGTTGTGTAGGCCACTGTAACCTGTGCATCCTGTGAAGCTCGTGGAGTCCATGGACCTGGTGGAGTTTTTGGAAGCTATGGATACTTTGGAGACCAAGGAGGACTGTGGAGCCTGTGCAGTCATGTGAAGGACAGGGAGACTGTGAATTCTGTGTGAATATAGAGGCCTGTGGAACCCACTGAGTTGATGGAGCCCATTGGGTCTGTGTGACCTTTTTAGGACTGTGGAGGTTCTGCAGGCCTGGGGACCCTGTGGAGCCCATGGTAACTCTGTAGGCCTGGGGAGCTTGTGGAACCCATGGAGGCCTGTGGAATCTGCAAAATCCTATAGATCCCATGGAACCTATGGCACCTGTGAAGGTTTGTGCAACATGTCATGTCTGTGGAGACACTTGAGTCAAAGAGCCCATGGAATCCATGGAGCCTGTGGAGCCTGCAGAGCCTGTATATCTCATGGAATTCATGGAGCCTATGCAGGCTCATGGTGATGGCAGAGCCTGATGAGGCCATAGAGGAATGTGGACCCTGTGGAGCTCATGGAGGTTATGTAAACCCATGAAGCCTCTGGACGCTGTAGAGTCTGAAGAAGCTGAGGTTCATGTGGACTCCTGTGGATTCTGTGGGGCCCATTTTGGGCCAAAGAGACTCTGAAACCTGTGCAGGTTCATGAAGCCTGTGGAGACAATGGAGCCACTGAAGTCACTGTAGATTCATGAATGCCATGGAGGTCTTGGAGGTCATGGAGCCCTTGGAACATGCTTTGCTCCTGGAGGCCTGTGGAAACTGTTCATGCCCATGGAGAATGTGGAGTCTTTGAATCCCTTGAGACCATGCAGCTTTTGGAGGCCCATGGAACCTGTGGAGCATGTGAATACTGTAGATATTATAGAAACTGTGGAGTCAGTGGGGCCTGTGAATATCCATGGAGACTGTGGAGCTTGTGTAACCTGTGGAGCCCATGGAGGCTGTGGAGACTGTGGAGGCCTATAGAACTTATGAAGCCTATGGCAACGTGCAGGCTTGTGGAATATGTGGATACTATGGATCCTATTGAGTCTGTGCACACCCAGTGAGCCAGTGGAGGGCATGGATCCCATGAAGCCTATGGAGTCCGTGGAGCCTGTGGAGCCTGTTCATACCCATGGAGCCTCTGGAGAACATGGAGCCCATGGAGGCTATGGAGTCTGTGGAGCCTGTGGAGACAGTGCATAACTATGGAGCCTGTGGAGTATGTGCAGCCTGTAGAGCCCATAGAAGCTGTGGAGTCTGTGGAGACTGTAGAGCATGTGTATAACCATGGAGCCTGAGGATAACATGGAGCCCAAGGAGCCTGTGGAGTCCGTGCAGCACATGGAGAATTGAACAGCATGTGAAGACCCCTAGATGCCATGAAAACCTGTGGATCTTGTGCTGCCTGTGGAGACTATATATTCCATGGAGGCTGTGGAGGGTGAGGAGGCCAGTTGAGCCTTGGGCCCTTTGCGGTCTGTGGAAGCCCATGAAACCTGTTGAGCCTGTGTAACCCATTGAGCCTATGTAGACCTGTGGAGCCCGTGGAACCCGTGGAGCCCATGGAGATAATAGAAGTCTGTGGAGCCTGTGCAGACCTGTGGAAGTGGTTGAGGCCATGGAGCCCATGAAGATCGTCAAGGCCGAGGAGTTCACAAAGCCTGTGGAGCCTTTGAACCCTCTGCAGACCCAGGGTGCTTGCGGAGCCTGTACAGTATTGTGGACCCTGTGGCGCTTGTCGAGCCTATGGGGCCCATGGATCCTGTTGAGTTATGGACTCCAAGGACACTATAGAGAATGTGGAGCCTGTTAAGGGCATGTAGTCCATTGACACTTGTTGAACCTGTGGAGACTGCGGCACCCATTGAGGCCTTAGAACCTGTGGATTCTGTGGAGCTGATCGAGCTGGTGGAGCCCATGGAGTCATAAAGGACTGTAAAGCCCATGGACCCATGTAGCTCTTGGGTGCTGTGTAGGCCAGTGGATCCTGGGCAACTTGTGGAGCAATGGAGACCAAGATCAAGGAACTGGTGGAGTTTGTGGAAGCAATGGAGACAGAGACGTCAATGTAGACTATGGTGCCCAAGGAGGCCAGTGGAGCCTGTGCAGTCACATGAAAAACCGGGAGACTGTGAAATCTGTGAGAATATAGAGGCCTGTGGAAACCATGGAGCTGATGAAGACCAAGGAAGCTGTAAATCGCAGTTAGGCCTGTGAAGCCTGTGCAGTCCTGAAGACCCTGTGGAATCCATGGTAGCTCTCCAGTCCTGGGGAGTCTGTGGAGCCCATCGTGGTCTGTGGAGCCTTTAAAGGCCTATAGACACCTTGGACCCTATGGCAACTGTGCAGGCAGGCAGAACATGTGGAGCTTGTGGATCCACTGGAGCTCATGAAACCTATGGAACCCATGGAGGCTGTGAAGCCCGCAGAGCCAGTTTCTCATGGAGGCCATGGAGCCTGTGTATGCTCATGGTGCTGGCAGAGGTTGTTGAGTCCGTGGAGGAATGTGGATCCAATGGAGCCCATGGATTTCTTTTATGCACATGAAACCTGTGCAGGCTGCAGGGTTTGAAAAGCTGAGTACCATGTGGAGGCCTGTGGAGTCTGTGGACTCAGTAGGCTCATGGAGCCTGTGGAGACTGGGGAGCCTCTGGAGACAGTGAAGCCACATGGATGACATGGAGCCTTGGAGGTCACGTAGCCCCTGGAACATGCATTGCTACTGGAGACCTCTGGATCCTCTGCACGCCCATGCAGCCTGTTGAGCCTTTGAAAACCTAAAACACCTTGAAGCCTGTATTGGCCTAGGGAGACTGTGGTGTCCTTGGAGCCTGTGGAGTTTGTGTATACCCATGGATCATGTGGTGCATGTGGAGCCCATGGTGACTATGGAATCCGTGCAGCTTATGGAGGCCTGTCGAGCCTATACAGGCCCCTAGAAGCCATTGAAACTTGTGGAGCATATCCTGCATGTGAAGACCTTAGATTCCATGATGATGGTGGAGGCTCTGTAGGCTAGTGGAGCCTGTGCAAACTGTTAAAGCCATGGAGTCCATCGAGCTGGTGGAGTTTCTGGATGCCATGGAGACCAAGGAGCCCATGGAGACTCTGGAGTTCAAGGAGGCCTGTGGATATACTGTGCAGTCCCTTGTAGGACAGGGATATTGTGAAGTCTGTGAGAATATAGAGGCCTGTGGAACCCATGGAGCTGATGGAACCCATGGAAATTGTGAAACCCATGGAGGCATGTGGAGACTGTACAGGAATATAGACCCCATGGAGCCTATGGCAAATATGCTGGACTGAGTAAGTTGTGGAGCCTGTGGAGTCACTGGAACTCATGGAGCCAATGGAACTCATGGAGCCTGTGGAGTCCATGGATTCTGTCGAGACTGTGCATACCCATGTATCCTGTGGACCATGTGGGCCCCATGGAGACTGCAGTCCATGGAGCCTGAGGAGACTGTACATATGCATGTATCCTGTTGAGCACATGGAGTCCATGGAGCCTGTGGGATCCAAGCAGGCCATGGACGAATTTGGCGCCTATGCAAGCCCTTAGAGGCCATTGATACCTGTGGAGCATGTGCTGCCTGTGGAGACCATAGATTCTATGGAGATTTTGGAGGCTGTGGAGGCCAGTAGAGCCTGAGGGGCCTTTGGAGCCTGTGGAGGGCCATGAAGCCTGTGGAGTCTGTGTAAGCCATGTACACTATGTAGACCAGTGGAGACTGTGGAGCCCATGGAGACTGTAGAAGGCTGTGGAGCCTTTGCAGTGCTTTGGAGGTCATTGAGGTGATGGAGACCATGAAGTCTGTTAAGACCATGGAGTTCACAAAGCCTGTGGAGACTTTGAAGCCTGTGCAGTCCCAGGTGAGCTTGTGGAGCCTATACAGGCTTGTGGATCCTGTGGAGCTCATCAAGCCCCTGAGGCCAATGGGGCCTGTTTAGGTTTGGAGCCCAAGGACACTACAGAGAATGTGAGCCCGTTAAGTACATGTAGCTCTTTGACATCTGTGGTGCACATGGAGCCTGTTGATCCTGTGGAGACAGCGGCACCCATTGAGGCATGTGGAGCCTGTACAGGCCTTACAGCCTGTGGATTCTGTGGAGATGATGGAGCTAGTGGAGCCCATGGATATGTAAAGGACTTTAAAGCCCATGGAGCCCAAGGAGCCCATGGAGCCAATGGATCACATGGAAAACATCGATGCCAATAGAACCTGTGCAACCTTTAAAGCCCATGGTGTCCATATAGCTAGTGGAGTTTCTGGAAGCCATGGAGACCGAGGAGCCCGTGTAGACTGTGGAGGCCAAGAAGGCCTGTGGAGCTTGTGCAGTCCCATGAAGCACAGAGAGACTGAACTCTGTGAGAATATAGAGTTCTGTGGAACCATGGAGCGGATTGAGCCCCTTGATGCTGTGAAACCCTATTAGGCCTATGAAGCCCTGCAAGCCTGGGGAGGCTGTGAAGAAAATGGAAGTCTGTGGAGCCTGTGAAGGCCCTTGGAGCCTATGGCAACTCTGCAGCCTGTGGAACATATGGAACCTGTGTAGGAACTGGTGATCATGGAGCCAATGGAACCCATGGAGCCTGTGCACTCTGCAGAGTCTGTATATCTCATGGAGGCCATGGAGACTATGCAGGCAAATGGTGCTGGAAGGACCTGTTGAGGCCACGGAGAAATGTGGATACTGTTGGGCCCATGGAGGTAATGTAGGTGCATGAAGCCTGTGGAGGCTGTAGAATCTGAAGAAGCTGGGGATCATGTGGAGGCCTGTGCAGTCTGTGGAGCCCATTTTGTGTCATGGAGCCTCTGAGGCCTGTGCAGGCTCATGGAGCCTATGGAGATTGGGGAGCCTCTGGAGATTGTGAAGCCAATGGATGCCATGGAGGCCTTGGAGTTCATGGAGCCCATGGAGCTAACATTGCCCCTGGAGTCCTGTGGAGACTCTGGGGCCCGTGTAGCCTGTTCAGCTTTTGAAGACCCTGGAGAGCATGCAGCCTGTGTAGACCATGGGGCCTGTTGATCCTGTGGAGTCAAGGGTGCCCATGAGTCCTGTGGAGCCAGTACAGTCTTTAGAGTCTGTGGATTCTGTGGAGCCGATAAGGCTGGTGGAGCCCATGGATTCATAAAGCATCGTAGAGCCCATGCAGTTCGTGGAGTCCATGGAGCCCATGGAGTTAATGGATGCTGTGTAGTCCAGTGGAATCGGAGCACCCTATGAAGCCCATTGAGTCCATGGAGCTGGTAGCATGTATGGAGGCCATGGAGACTGAGGAGCCCATGGAGACTATGGAGTAAAAGGACACCTGTCCAGCCTGTGCAGTCATGTGAAAGACAGGGAGCCTGTGAAAACTGTGGAGACTGTTGAGCCTGTGCATACTCATGGAGTCTGTGGAACTCGTGGAGCCCATGGAGCCTTTGGAATCAATGCAGACCCTGTAGACCTGTGGACACTATGGAGTTCCTTATAAGCCATTGAATCCTGTGGAGCATGTGCTACCTGTGGAGATCATAGATATCATGGAGACTGTGGAGGCTATGTAGGCCAGTGGAGCCTATGGGGCCTTTGGAGACTCTGAATGCCCAAGAAGCTTGTGGACCTTGTGTAACCCATGGAGCCTAAGCAGATCCAGAAGCCTGTGGATCCCATGAAGAATGTAGATGCCTGTGGAGCCTCTGCAGGACTGTGGAGGTGGTTAAGGCCATGGAGTCCATGCCATCTCTCAAGACCGTGGTGTTCCTTGAAGCCTGTGCAGACCCAGAGAGGTTGTGGAGCCTGTACAGGCCTTTGGGTCCCTTTGATCTCAAAGACCCAATGGGGCCCATAGAGCCTGTGGAGTCCAAGGACACTACAGAGAATGTAGAGCCTGTTAAGAGCATGTAGCCCATTGACACCTATGAAGCCCATGAAGCCTCTTGAGCCTGTGGAGACTGTGGCACCCATTGCGGATTGTGGAGACTGTACATGCATTAGAGCATGTGGGTTCCATGGAGTTTATGGAGCTGGTGGAGTCCAATGAGTCATCAAGGCAGTAGAGTCCATGGAGCTCATGGAGCCTACAGAGACCATGGAGCTCGTGAATGATGTGTAGGCCAGTGGAACCTGTGCAACCTAGGAATCCCATGGTATCCATGGGGCTGGTGGTTTGTGAAGATTATGGATGCCAATGAGGCCTGTGTAGCTTGTGTTGACCTGTGAAATACAGGGACAGTGTGATGTCTGTGAGAATGTAGAAGCCTATGGAACCCATGGAGCTGATGGAGACCATGGAGTCTGTGAATCACATGGAAGTCTCTGGAGCCTGTGTTGGCCTAAGGACACTGTGTAGTACATAGTGTCTCTTCAGTACTGGGGAGCCAGGGGAGCCCATGAAGGCCTGTGGTGCCTCTGCACTCCCATGGAGACTGTTGAGCCTTTGAAGCCCTTGTAGACCATGTAACCTCTACAGGCCCTTGGAAAATGTGGAGAATGTAGAGCCCATGGAGACTGAGGCAACTGTGGAACCTGTTGAGCCTGTGCATATCCATGGAGACTGTGGAGCCCATGGAGCCCATGTAGCCAGTGGAGTCCGTGGAGCCTGTGGAGCCTGTGCATATCTCTGGAGCATGTGGTGTACGTTGAACCCGTGTAGCCTGTGGAGACCATGCTGCCCGAAGAAGTGTGTGGAGCCTATGCAGGCCCCTAGAGGCCATTGACACCTGTGGAGCATTTGATACCTGTACAGGCCACAGAAGGGTGTGGAGCCTCTGGACTCCCATGGTGCATGTTGAGACTTTGATGCCCTTGAAGATCACTCAACCTATGCACACCCATGTAGCCTGTGGAGCATGTGGAGCCTGTGGAGGCTGTGTAGGCCAGAGGAGTTGGTGGGGTCTTTGGAGCCTGTGGAGACCCATGAAGCCTGTGGAGGCTTTAGAGTCTGTAGAAGCTGAGCATTATGTGGACTCCTGTGGAGTCTGTGGAGACCATTTTGGGACATGGAGCCTGTGAGGCTTGTGCAGTATAATGGAGCCTGTGGACCCTGGGGTGCCTCTGGAGACTGTGAAGCCACATGGAGGTCATGGAGGCCTTGGACATCATGGACCCCATGAAGCATGCATTAACCCTGGAGGTCTTTGGAGCCTCTTTTAGGATATGGATCTTGTTGAGCCTTTGAATCCATTGGAGACCATGCTGCTTATGAAGGCCAGGGGAAACTGCAAAATATGTGCAGTCTCTTGCACCAGTAGAAGCTGTGGAGTCGGTGGAGTCTGTGGAGCATGTATATACCCATGAAGCCTGTGTAGAACATGGAGCCCAAGGAGCCTGTGGAGTCCGTGCACTGCATGCAGGCATGTGCTAGAGGCCATTGACACCTGTGGAGCATGTGCTGCATGTGGAGAACATAGATTCCATGGAGGCTATGGAGGCTGTGGAGGCCTTGGAGACAGTGGGCATTTTGGGGACTGTGGAAGTCCATGAAGCCAGGGGAGCCTGTGTAACTCATTGAGCCTATGCTAAACTGTGTAGCCTGTGGAGCCCATGGAGTTTATAGAGGCCTGTGGAGACTGTGCAGGCTTTGGGAGGAGGTTGAGGCCATCAAGCCCAAGAAGTTTGTCAAGATCGTGGAATTCACAAAGCCCATGGAGACCTTGAAGCCTGTGCTGGTCCAGGGAGCTTGTGGAGCCTATACAGTTCTGTCTATCCTGTGGAGCTCGTCAAGCCCATGGGGCCCATGGAACCTGTTGAGTTAGGACTGCAAGGACACTACAGAGAATGTGGAGCTTCTTAAGGGCATGTAACTGTTGGAGCCCATGGAGTCCTAAAGGACTGTAGTGCCCATGGAGCCTATGGAGACAATGGAGCCCATGGAAGTCTTTGGAGCTTTTGCAGTCCATGAAGGACAGGGAGACTGTGAAGTCTGTGAGAATATAGAGGCCTGTGGAAACCATGGACCTGATGAAGCCCAATGAAACTGTGAAAACTGGGGTGGCCTGTGAAGCCCGTGAAGGCCTGAGGGACGTGTGGAGCCCATGGTAACTCTGCAAGGCTGGTGAGCCTGAGGAGCCCATGGAGACCTGAGGAGCCTGTACATTTCTATAGAACACATGGAGCCTAAGGCAGCTAGGCATGCCCCCGGAAAATGTGCAGCCTGTGCAGAAACTGGAGCTCATGGACCCCATGGAACCCATGGAGCCACTGGAGCCTGTAGAGTCTGTATATCTCATGGAGGTCATGGAGCAGGATCATTGTACAGGCAGAGCATATTGAGGCCATGGAGGAATCTGGAAACCGTGGAGCTGATGGAGGTTATGCAGGCCCATGAAGCTTGTGGAAGCTGTAGAGTCAAAAGGATCCGAGAATCATGTGGAAGCCTGTGGAATCATCAGAGCCAATTTTGAGCCATGGAGACAATTAAGCCTGTGCAAGCTCAAAGAGCCTGTGGAAACTAGGAAGCCTCTGGGGACTGTGAAGCCACATGAATGCCATGGAAGCCTTGGAGGTCATGGAGCTCATGGAGCAAGCCTTGGCCACAGAAGACTGTGGAGCCTCTGGACTCCCATGGTTCATTTTGAGACTTTGAAGCCCTTGAGGACCATTCAGCCTCTGCACACCCATGTAACCTGTGGAGCATGTGGAGCCTGTGGAGCCTAGAGAACCTGTGCAGTCGTGGATCTTGTGGAGCCTGTGCAGATTCATGAATCCACTGTATCATGTATAGCCTGTGGAGCCCTTGAAGCCTGTTGAGCCTGTAGAGGCCCATAGACCTGATGGAGCCTATGGCAACTGTGCAGGCCTGTGGAACAAATGGAGCCTGTGGAGCTGCTGGAGCTCATGGAGACCATGAAACCCATGGAACCATTGGTGCCTGCAGAGCCTGTATATCTCATGGAGGCCAGGAAGCCTGTGTGGGCATATGGAGCGTGTGGAGCACATGAAGTCTATGGAGCCTGTAGAGCCTTTGAGTCCATGGATCCTGTAGAGTCTGTACATACCAATGGAGCCTGTGGAGCACATGGAGCCAGTGGAGCACTTAGAGCCCATAGAGATGTTGGAGTCTGGGCAGCCATGGAAGCCTGTGGAGCCTATGCAGGCTCCTAGAGACCATTGAAACTTGTGGAGCATGTGCTGCCTGTGAAGACCATAGATTCCTTGGTGACTGTGGAGGCTCTTTAGGCCAGTGTAGCCTGTTTAAACTGTTAAGGCCATGGAGTCCGTGGAACTGGTGGAGATTCTGGTAACCATGGAGACTGGAGAGCCCATGGAGACTATGGAGAAAAAGGAGGCTTGTGGAACCTGTGCAGTCCTGGGAATGACAGGGAGACTGCGAAGTCTGTGAGAATATAGATGCCTGTGGAACCCATGGAACTGATGGAACCTATACAGGCTGTGAAATCCGTGGATGCATGTGTAGGCTGAGGAGGCCTGAGGACCCTGTGGAGACCATGGTACCCCTGCAGGACTGGGGAGACTGTGAAGACCATGGAGGCCTGTAGAGCCTGTAAATGACAACAGACCCCATGGAGCCTATGGCAAATGTGCTGACCTGCAGAACATCTGGAGCCTGTAGGGCCAGTGGAGCTCATGGAGCCAGTGGAACCCAAGGAGCCTGTGGAGTCCGTGGAGTCTGTCGATCCTGTGCATACCCATGGAGCCTGTGGAGCATGTGGGACCCAGGTAGCCTGCAGTCCATAGATCCTGTGGAACCTGTGCATATGAATATATCCTGTTGAGAACATGGAGTCCATGGAGCCTTTGGAATCAATGCAGGCCATGGAGGCCTTTGGAGCCTATGCAGGCCCTTAGAGGCCATTGATTCCTGTGGAGCATGAGCTGCCTGTGGAGACCAGAGATTCCATTGAGTCTGTGGAGGCTTTGTCGGCCAGTACAGCCTGAGGGGACTTTGGAGCCTGTGGAGACCCATGAAGTCTGTGGAGCCTGTGTAAGCCATTGAGACTATGCAGAACATTGGAGCCCATGGAGACCATGGGTAATGTAGAAGGATGCACAGCCTGTGCAGGCCTGTGGAGGTCATTGAGATCATGGAGTACATGAAGTCTGTTAAGAACATGGAGATCACAAATCCATGGAGATCTTGAAGCCTGTGCAGGCCCAGGGAGCTTGTGGAGCCTCTACAGGCCTGTGGATCCTGTGTAGCTCGTTGAGCCCATGTGGCCCATTGGGTCTGTTGTGGAATGGAGCCCAAGGACACTACATAGAATGTGAGCCCGTTAAGTGCATATAGCCCATTGAAATCCCTGGAGCCCAAGGAGCCTGTTGAACCTTTGAAGACTGCGGCACCCACTGAGGCTTGTGGAGCCTGTACAGGCATTAGAGCCTGTGGATTCTGTGGAACTAATGGAGTTGGTGGAGCCCATGGATTCGTAAAGGAATGTAGAGCCCATGGAGGCCATAGAGCCCATGGAGCCCATGGAGCTTGTGGATGCTGTGTAGCCCAGTGGAACCTGTGCCACTTGTGACACCCTTGGAGCCAGTGGACCTGGTGCAGTTTGTGGATGCCATGGAGACCGAAGTGCACAAGGAGACTATGGAGCCCAAGGAGGGCTGTGGAGCAGGTGCAGTCCTTGAAGGACAGGGAGACTTTGAAGGCTGGCAGAATATAGAGGTCTGTGGAGCCCATTGGGTTGATGGAGCCGATGGAGGCTGTGAAACACGTGGAGGCCTGTGGAGACTGGGCAAGCCTGAGGGCCCTGTAGAGCCTATGGTTCCTCTGCAGGCCAGGGTTACCTGTGGAGCCCATGGAGGCCTGTGGAGCCTAGGACAACTGTTCTGACCTGTGGAACATGTGGAGCCACTGGAGCTCATGCAGTCCATGGAACCCATGGTGCCTGTGGAGCCTGCCAAGCTTGTGTATCTAATGGAGGGCATGGAGTCTGTGCAGGCTCACGATGGTGTCAGAGCCTGTTGAGGCCATGGAGGAATGTGGATCCTATAGAGTCCATGGAGGTTATTTAGGCTCATGTAGCATGTGGAGGCTCTAGAGTCTGAAGAAGCTGAGGAACATGTGAAGGCCTATGGAGTCTTTGTATCCCATTTTGTGCCATCAAGCCTGTGAGACTTGTGCCAGCTCATGGGTCTTGTGGAGAATGGGGAGACTCTGCAGACTGTGAAGCCATTGGGATGCCAGGAAGGCCTTGGAGGTCAGGGAGCCCATGGAGCATGCATTTGCCCTGGAGGCCTGTGGAACTTCTGCCCACCCATGGAGCCTGTTGAGCCTTTGAAAACCTTGGAGACTATGCAGCCTTTGCAGGCCTATGGAACCTGTGGAGCATGGGAAGGCTGTGGAGCCTATAGAAAATGTGCAGTCAGTGGAGTTTGCAGAGCTTTTGTATACTTATGAAACCTATGGAGCACATGAAGCCTGTAGATCCCTTGGAGCCTGTGTATCCTGTAGAGGCCTATAGACCCCATGGAGCCTATGGCAACTCTACAGTCCTGGAGAACATATGGAGCTTGTGGAATGACTGGATCTCATGGTGCCCATTGAACTCATGGAGCCTCTGGAGCCTGCAGATCCTGTATATCTCATGGAGGCCATGGAACTTGTACAGGTTCATTGTGCTGGCAGAGCCTATTGAGGCCATGGAGGAATGTGGATCCCATGGAGCTCATGGAGATAATGTGGGCCCATGAATCCTGTGGAGGCTGTAGAGTCTGAAGAAGCTGTGGACCATGACGAGGGCTGTGGAGTCAGTGGCGACCATTTTGCGCCATGGAGACTGTGAGGACTATGCAGGCTCATGGAGGCTGTGGACACTTGGCATCCATTGGAGACTGTGTAGCCACATGGAAGTCATTGAGGCCTTGGAAATCATGGAGCTGATGGAGGATGTATTGCCCCTGGAGGCCTGTGGAGCCTCTGCATGCCCAGGGGAGCATGGTGAGCATTTGAACCTCTTGGAGACAATGCAGCCTGTGCAGGCTCACGGAGCCTGTGGAGCACGTGGAGCCCATGGAACCTGTGGAGTCCGTGCACCACGTGGAGGCCTGAGGAGCCTATGCAGACGCCTAGAGACCATTAAAACCTGTGGAGCATGTGCTGCCTGTGAAGACCATAGAATCCAAAGAGACTGTGGAAAGCTTTGTATGCTGGTGAAGCCTGTGGGGCCTTTGGAGCCTGTTGAATTCTATGTAACCTACTGAGCTTCTGTAATCCATGAAGCCAATGCAGACCTGGGGTGCCAGTGGAGCCCCTGGAGATGGTAGAGGCCTGTGGGGGCTGTGCAAGGCAGTGGAGTTGGTTGTTCCCATGAAGCCCATGCATTCTGTCAAACCTTGGGGTTCACACAGTCTGTGGAGCCCTTTAATCCTGTGCAGTCACAGGGAGCTTGTGGAGCCTTTACAGGACTGTGGCCATGCAGACTGTTAATGTATTGAGCCCAAGGACACTACAGAAAATATGGAACCTATTAAGGTCATATAGCCCATTGACACATGTGGAGCTCATGGAGCCTGTTGAGCCTGTGGAGATTGTGGCATCCATTGAAGCCTGTGGAGCCTGTACAGGCCTTATATCCTGTAGATTCTGTGTAGCTGATGGAGCTGGTGGAACCCATGGAGTTGTAAAAGAGTGTGGAGCCCATGGAGTCAGTGGAGTCCCTGGAGTCCATGGAGCTCATGGATGCTGCATAGGCCAGTGGAACCTGTGCAACCTGTGAAGCTCATGGAATCCTTGGAGCTGGTGGAGTTTGTGGAAACCATGGTGACTGAGGAGCCCTTGGAGACTGTGAAGCCCAAGGAGGCCTGTGGAGCCTTTGTAGTCCCGTGAAGGACAGGGAGTCTGTGAAATCTGTGAGAATATACAGGTCTGTGGAACCCAGGGAGCAGATGGGGCCCTTTGTGGCTGTGAAACTCTTTCAGGCCTAGGGAGCCTTGCAAGTCTGAGAACCAGGTGGTGCCCATGGTATTTCTGCAGGCCTGGGGAGCTTGTGGAGCGCATGAAGAACTGTGGAGTCTGTACAGGGCTATATAGCTCATGGAGCCTATAGCAACTGTCAAGCCTGCAAATCATGTGGAGCCTGTGGAGCCAATTGAGGTCATTTAGCCCATGGGACACATTGACCTGTGGAGCCTGCAGAGTCTGTATATCTCATGGAGGCCATAGACACTGTGCAGGATCATGGTGCTGGCAGTGCCTGATGATGCCATATAGGAATTTGGATATTGTGGAGCCCATGGAGATAATGCAAGCCCATGAAGTCTCTGGAGGCTGTAGGGTCTGAAGAATGTGACGATCTTGTGGAGGGCTATGGAGTCTGTGGACCCCAGTTTGGGCCATGGAGTCTGTGAGGACTGTGCAAGCTAATGGAGACTGTGGATACTGGGGAGCCTCTGGAGAATGTGAAGCCATATGGATGTCATGGAGGCCTTGGAGGTCAGGGAGCCAATGGAGCATGCATTGCCCCTGGAGGCCTGTGGAGCCTCTGAAAGCCCATGGAGTGTGTTGAGACTTTGAAGCCCTTGTAGGCCATGCAGCCTGTGCAGGCCCATGGAATCTGTGGAGTCGTGGAGTCTGTAGAGCCTATAGAACCTCTGCTGTCAGTGGAACCTGTGGAGCCTGGATATACCTATGGGGCCTGTGGAGCACGTGTAGCCTGTGGAGACAATGGAGCCTGTGGATCCTATAGAGTCCTATAGACCCAATGGAGTCTAAGGCAAGTGTACAAGCATGCAGAATATGTGGATCCTGTTGAGCCACTAGAGCTCACAGAGCCAGGAAACCCATGGAACCTGTGGAGCCTTTGAAGCCCTTGGAGTCCACGCAGCCTGTGCAGGCCAATGAACCCTGAGGATCACGTGTAACCTGTGGAGCTTGTAGAGCATGTGGAGTCAGTGGAGCCTGTGGAGCCTATGCGTACCCATTTAGCCTGTGGAGCATGTGGAGCCCATGGAGTTTGTGGAGTCCGTGCAGCCACTGGAGGACTTTTTATCCTATGGAGGTCCCTAGTGTTCATTGACACTTGTGGAGATGGTGCTGCCTGTGGAGAATATAAATTCCATGGAAATGGTAGAGGCTTTATAGGCCAGTGGAGCCTCTGGGGACTTTGGAGCCTGTGGAGGTCAATGGAGCCTGTGGAGCCTATGCAGAACTGTGGAGCCTGTGGAGCCCATGGAGAATGAAGAGGCATGTAGAGCTTGTTCAGGCCTTGGAGGTGGTTGAGGCCATGGAGTCCATGAAGTCTGTCAAGTTCATGGAGTTCAGAAAGCCCATGGACCTTTCTGTGCAGGCGCAGGGAGCTTGTGGAGCCTGTACAAATGTGTGGATCCATGGGGCATTTTGAATTATGTAACCCAAGGAGACTATAGAGAAGGTGTATCCTGGGGAGAGCATGTAGTCCATGGACACCTGTGGAGCCCATAGACCCTGTAGAGCCTGTGGAGACTGCAGAGCCAAAGTAGTGGTGCAACCAATGGGATCTAGAGGTCTGTGGAACCATGGAGTCCATGGAGCCCATGGAGCCCAGTGAGCTCATGAATGTTCTACAGGCCAGTGGAACCTGTGAACCTGTGAGTCCCATGGAGTCCATGGAGCTGGTGGAGCTTACGGAGGCCATGGAGAATGAAGAGCCCATGATGACTATGAAGCCCAAGGAGGCCTGTGGAGCTTGTGCAAGTCCATGAAGGAGAGGGAGACTGTGAAGTCTATGAGACCTTAGAGGAAGTTGGAACCCATGGAGGCTGTGAAACACGTGGAGGTCTGTGGAGACTGTGCAGGCCAGAGTACTCTGTGGTGTCCATAGTCTCTGTGCAGTATGGGGAGCGTGTGGAGCACATGGAGGCCTGTGGATCCAGTTTAGGCCTATAGCCCCCTAGAGCCCATGGCATCTGTGCTGGCCTGTGGAACATGTGGAGCCCATGGAGTCACAGGTGCACATGGAGCCCATGGAACCCATGGAGACTGTGGAGCCTGCAGAGCCTCTGTATCTCATGGAGGCCAGGAAGACAATGCAGGCTCATGGTGCTGGCATAGTCTGTTGAGCCCATGGAGGAATGTGGAGTCCATGGAGCACATGGAGGTTATGTAGGCCCATGGAGACTGTGGAGGCTGTGGAGGCTGTGGTGGCTGAGGATCATGGGGAGGACTGTGGAGTCTGTGGAGCCCATTTTGCCCCATGGAGCCTTTGGGGCTGTGCATGCTCATGGAGCTTGTGGAGACTGAGGAGCCTGTGGAGCCTGGGCAGGCACATGGATGCCATGGAAAGCTTTGAGGCCATGGAGTCCATGAGGCATGCATTGCCTGTGGAGCTCTGTAGGGCCTTTGAAGGCCCATGGAGCTATAACACTGGTAAAACCAGTGTTTTGAAGGTGATTGTAAGTGAAAACACATGCATAGCAGGAAATTAAATGCAAATCTTACTTAGATTTCTAAAGTGAAGGGACAACTTCAATGGCATATCATTAGGTAAAATCAGTGTTTTGACATTGGTTGTAAGATATAGAATCCAAAGAAAGTAGTATATTTCTTACTTTACAAACATGAAAACCATCTGGATTCACAGAGCTTTAATTTAAAACCAGGATTTTGAAGATGTGTAAATCCAAGCAACCCGAATGTTTTTTCCTAAGGCTATGCCAATGCAAGAGTTCCTTTACTTTACAAATCTGAATAAGATTAGTGTTTTATTTGCTGCTATGCATGTGTTTTCATTTATAATTATCTTCAAAAGACTGGTTTTACCTAACACACTGTGAATGCAGAAGGTAATTCAACTTGAAATGTTAGTAAGATACTTGATTTTTGGCTGCTATGCACTTGCTTTCACTCACAATCAATGTAAAAACCTGGCTTTTATGAAATGCTATGCCAAAGCATAAGTTACTTCACTTTTCAAATCTGTGTAAGATTTGTGTTTTATTTGCTTTTATGACTGTGTTTTCACTTAAACTAATCTTCAAAACACTGGTTTTACCTAACACGCTGTGAATTCAAGAGTAAATGCACCATCAAAAGTTATGTAAGGTACTTGTTTATTTGGCTGTTATACACTTGCTTTTACCCAATAGGTCAAAATCCTGCTTTTAGATTTTTCAATTTGGAAATCTAAGTCAGTTTCTTCCTTTTGCTGCTATGCACGTGTTTTCACTTACAATCAACTTCAAAACACTGCTTTACCCTAACACTGGGTGAATGCAATCAATCCTTCAGTTTAGAAAACCAATAAAGAAACTGGTTTCATAGGCTCCTTTGCACGTGATTTCACTTAAAATCATCTTTAAGGCACTGGTTTCTCCTAACTCTCTCTGAAAGCAGGAGGTACTTCCAGTTTGAAAGGTAAGATACTTGTTTGTTTGGATGCTTTGCACTGGCTTTCACTCACTATGCCCACAGAATGCTTTTTCCTAATGCTATGCCAATGCAGCAGTTTCTTTACTTTATAAATCTGAATAAGATTTGTGTTGTATTTGCTGCTATGCATGTGTTTTCATTTACAATTATCTTCAAAACACTGGTTTTACCTAACACGCTGTGAATGCAGGAGGTACTTCAACATTGAAACGTTAGTAAGATACTTGTTTTTTGGCGGCTAGGCACATGTTTTCACTCAAAATCAATGTAAAAACCTGGCTTTTATGAAATGCTGTGCCAACGCAGAAGATTTTTCACTTTTAAAATCTAAGAAAGATTAGAGTTTTGTTTACTGCTATGCCTGTGTTTTCACTTAAAATCATCTTCAAAACACTGGTTTTATCTAACAGGCTGTGAATTCAGGAGGAAATTCACCTTTGAAAGTTAATTAAGATACTTGTTTGTTTGGCTGTTATACACTTGCTTTAACCCAATCGGTCAAATTCTTCCTATTACTATGGCAATGCTGCAGTTTCTTCAATTTGGAAATCAAAGTCAGTTTCATCCTTTTTCTGCTTTGCACGTATTTTCACTTACAACCAACTTCAAAACACTGCTTTACTCTAATACTGGGTGAATGCAGTCAATTCTTTAATTTAGAAAAACAATAAAGAAACTGATTTCATTGGAAAAATGTTGGGCCTGCCTGTCTCTCTCTGCTTTCTCCCCCAAACTCACTTTCTCCATGAGCTCAGCACTGGTCCATCAGACACAATTGCTCACACCTCTCCCTTCTTCCTTAGCCTGGATGTCTTCAGCATCAAGCTGCTACATGAACAAGACTCTCGCCTCTCCCTCAGCACCTCAGGATTTCTGTGTCTCTCCACAGCTGTAGGAGATCTGGGAGCCATCTACCACATGTCAGGGTAAACAAGGCATTACTCTCTCTCTGTGTGTTCCATGTATGTAGGTCTTCAGCACAATGATTGTGGTCCATCCTGGTGCCTGAAATCTAATCAGAGGTCCTTAACTAAACTAAAGCAATCTAACCAAAAGTGACTTAATCAAAAGTTCCCTTATCTGAATCTAACCAAAATTCCCACAAACAAAATGCTTACACACACAGCAATGGGTTGGGAAGAACATACATTTCAGGTGTCCACACAAGACACAAAGGAGGGCACTAACCCAGGGCACAGGGATCAGATGGGGTCTCTGAAGTCTGGGACAAATGGGAACTCATGAAGCAATGGCTGTACATAGAGTGAGGCCATCCTTGAGAAAAATGGTTTGCTGACCACCATTGCACTTGTTCCTACAATGGTCCCAAGAAGAACTCAATATACTGTTTTCTCCACCAAATTTTAACTACAAAATCAGGTGTGTAACTCAGAGAGGTGTGCCATTATACCCATCCCAAAGCCGGAGCACACAGATTTTGCCTGCGTGGTGGGGGTGCAGGAAGCAGGCTGTAAAACTGAAAGCCCCTAATTTTTATTCAAAAAACTCATTGCATTTACAACAGAATGGAGAAATTTGACATTAAGGGTGCTCACAGAAGCAGTGGAGATCGTGCAGGGCCTGAGATTTAATTCATATCAATCCTTCAGAAAGATGTGAAATAAATATTTTACAGATGAATAAAGACTAATACAGTTTGCTAGCAGCAAGTCACTGTAAAAGAAATGTAAAAGAATATTCTTCAGGCAGAAATGTAATAATCTCAGAGGGGTCAAGAATCAGGATGGATTGAAGAATAATATCTGTTAATTACATTCATATATTTAAATGACTATTGAATGGATAAAGTAATAATGATATCCATGGCCTAGGACATCAACAAAGTGCTAAAATACACCATAAAATAATATATAGCATAAGTTGGGTAAATGGATATGTAGCAGTTTGATATCATTATGAAATCCAAAAATAGATATTTGTCTATTTTTGTAAAGTGATCTGTTAATCTGGCCATGATTAAGTTTTGCTAAGGGCATTGATTTTGCCACAGTTGGTAGAGTGTTAACCCCCACCCCTGATGGGTCAGGTCTCAATCATAAAAAGACATGGCAAAGCACAGAGTTGGAGTAATTTTTGATGTTGGAGTTCTGATGAGCAAGGATGAAATGCCCTGAGGAAAAAGATGATCCACTCACCTGACAGTTCACAGTTGGCCTTGTGGAGAGAGGCAAGGCTTAGAGAGCCACATAGTCTACAGCTGACTTGGGTAGGAAACAGATGAGCTGAGCCCAGAGAGGAAAACAGCTCTGAGTAGAGAGGAACCCAAGAAACTTGATCCCTGGCAAATGTCAGCAGCTGTCTTGCTCCAAGATGGGCTAACAGACTTTGGTGAAGGAAGAAAATTATCCTTTATGGCCTGACAACTTTAAGCTTCTACCGAAAATAAACACCATTTATAAAGACCAACAGATTTCGGGTATTTTACATCACACCTCATTCGCTGAGTAATATGGAATATAAAATATTTTAAAATCATTATTTGGCAGATCAATAACAAATAATAAGTGCAGATTTGATAAGGCAAGCAAAACTGTTATAATTTAACCAGTAAACTTTAAAGAATATTAAATAGTGCATCTCATCCAAATGAATGGAAGCAAAATAATTGAAGAAAAATAGTCCAAAACAAAGTGTTCAGGATTTCCTGGGTTGCCTTTTTGGCCTTTGTTCTGGGGCCACCTTATTCATGTATCTTGGAATCTGCACCTTTCTTATACTTCAGAAGCCTGAAGGTTCCAGGATTTATTTATGGGGTGTTATTTTGTCCCCATCATAAATCAAGTGCTGTATCACTTCCCCATTTCCTAGTTATAAAGTCACCAAACTGGATGTGATGCTCATTAGAAGCAAGAAGAACCATGAATGAGAGAACAAATGAAAAGGATATATTTTTGTGCTTCCCATGATTGGATGCTTAGATAATTGATATTGGATCTTTCCTCTTTTCTAATGAATACATTCAATGTTATAAATTTCCCTCTATGGACTGCTTTGGCTGCACCCCACAGACTATGAAGGAGCATAGGATACTAAGAAGCAGAAAGAAACACGTAATAAAAGATTTTGAAGGAAGCTATATCAACATCCACAACAGCATAGACTTAAGATGAACGCAGAGAATGTAAGAAAGTTGGGAATATATGTTCTCTGATCACAAGCATTGTTTCCTCAAGATAATGTTTCTATGAATATCACTTCACTTTGAAGGAATTTGCATCATGCTTGTCCAAGCAAGAGGGAATCTATGTAAGGAAAAAAGAATGAACACAATGAGTTTTGCCAGTTTGCCCCTCCTTGTAGACCTCCCTTTTAAGTGTAATGATTGTGAAGTTTTCTTGGACTTTCAACCTCATGAGATATCTAAAATTAATCTCTCAGAGAAACCATTTGGGATTTTATAAATTTGTGAAAGCTAGAGTCACATTAAAGACATGCAGGGTTAAAACCCTGTGTATGTAAGGAATATTGGAAATCATTCAGCCAAACATTAAATCTCACAGTGTATGAAATATTCATACATTAATTAGTATTGTAATGAACAGAGGAATGCTTCCATCTGAAACATGAAGAATATGAGAAAATTCGATCTTGAGAGAAACCATATGAGTGTCCTGAATATACTCTTCATTTTACAGCCATTTTTTACTCCTCATTTTAAAAGCCATACAGGGGATCATGGATAGAAATGTCATACATTTGGGAAAGTTTTCAACCTGACAGGAAACCTCTTTATTCATCAGAAACTTCTTACTGAGGAGAAATCATGTATATGTGGGAAAGGTTTAATTCAAATGTCAAATCGCAGATACAAGGATTTCCTACTGCAAAGAAACCATATGCATGGAAGGCATGTGAAAAACCTTTAGGTACAAATCCTATCTCACAGAACATGAAAAAACTCAGTGGACTGAAATAAAATGAATATAAAGAATGCAGAAAAGCCTTCAGCCAAAAACAATAGTTCATTAAATATCAGATTATTCATTCTGGAGAAAAACCCTATATATGCAATCAATGTGGAAAAACCTACAATCAGAAGGAAAATCTCATTAACCATCTGAGAATACATAGAGCAGAGAACCCCTATGAATGTGATGGATGTGGGAAGGCTTTCATTCAGAAATCAACCTTCTTTACACACCAGAGTAGACAAGCTGGAGAGAAACCCTATATAGGTAAGGAATGTAGGATAGCCTTCATTAGCAAAGCAAATCTCTTGGACCATGAGGAAATTCACAGTGGAGGGAAACCCTATGTATGTAAAGAACGTGGAATAGCCTTCAGGCAGAGGCAGTATCTCATTAAACATTACAGCATTCATACTGGAAAGAAACACTGTGAATGTAATGAATGTGAATCCCGAAAGAATCTTCACCTCTGGTCTGTGAAACTTCTTGCCAATCTTTTAAGGAAGCAGCTGTGACTGTGCAATTCAGGATGTCTTTCTTTTCTTGAAAAAGTGCACCTGCAGTTTGTTCTGAGATCTGCTCCTCCCACATCTTATTCCACACTCATATGTGTTCAATTTCTTGCCACTAATTTATGCATCAGTACTCGAGATTTCTCTTAGTTTATTTAAGATATGCTTTCCACTTATTTCAAATTATCCTGGTTGTTTTCACTGGTTCTTCAATCCATTACATTCTGTGTAAGCATTAAAAAATTACCATTTTCAAAATAATGCTGCCCATTATTGAAGCACTTTCTTATAAGGCACAGCAACCATTTATATTTTTACAGTTTCTTCACCTGATTCGGATGTGAATTCAAGTTTAACTGCCACTGAACTACACTGTCCTGCTTTCTACTTCACTCAAATTTTCCTTACTATTTTAAACCAGAAATTATCCTTTCATAATTAGATGATATACTTCTAATCTCAAGTATTTTAAGAAGTTAGAAAATATTTTCATGTTCTTAAGTTGTACTCCAATATTTTCCGCAAATGTGATAGGGTGTCAGATGGATGTAACTAGAGAATGCTTGTATTTACAAACAGAAATGTGTACCCAAAAGAATCTGCCAATGAAGATAATTCTGAAGAAGGAGGAATGGGGGTTGAGGTTAGAGAAGCAATATGGCTGTTTGACATAACAGACATAAAATATTTTTATTCTCTTTGCATGGAAAATTTGGTTATAATTTAAAATAAATTTCGAAAATGGTACACCCTGAACTCATACAAAGCGGTTGATTTGGAGATATCGATTTTTTTCTGCAACGTTTCTTGGGGGGGAACTTACACTCACCCTTTGCAAATACAGTTGGCCATAAAGGAAAAGTGCTCACTCCCCCCAGCCCCCTCCCCAGATGCCTGGACGGGTGGAAGCCTCTCTCAGCAAGAGTGAGAAAGGAGAACAAGGTTCATGGATGTGACGGGGTGAAAGCCACACTGCTCTCTGCACGTGTCCAGCTGTGAGCACAACAGAAGCAATTGAACTTCCTCCTGCTACTTCCCAGTGAAGACTGGCTAGAGTGACTCACATCTCTAACTGAGATGTGAGTGCTGAGCAGGGCTTTCTCTTTGTCCTCCTTTGTGGATCCAGAACCTATGATGGTTTTCATTGGGGCCCTAAGAGTTTGGTTCCCAAACAGGAAATTCCCTCTCAGGCTTGGAGGAACTGCAGTGAACACGTGTTATATTCCAGCTTCTTCCGGTGTTCATCAGCTTCTTCCCATCCAACACATCCATTCTCTTCTGGGATTGAAGAGGTCTGCATCATTTACAGACCTCTGAAAATTGCTGTAGCCTATGCTGTAATGTGAATTTTGACATTTCCTTCCAGACACCAACAGGTTTCATCATGGCACTGCTCTTTCATTAGCTGCCCCAAGACAGGAGAAGTTGAATGTAGAACTGGAATCAGGAGACCTGATTCTGTGCCTGAGACCCAGGAGGGATACAGTATGTGCACCCTCCTCAGAGAGTCAATGCTGGAGGCAAAGGAAAGGGCAAAAGGAGCAGGAGCAGGAAGTCTCCTCTCTGTGCCCTGACTTCTCTTCTGCACCAGACCCCAGGTCCAATGCTTTTATCTTCCCCTGCCCACCTGGCCAACCTCTGCCTGACTCAGGTACATCATACTGTGTCATCTGTGGCTTTATACTAGTCCCCAACACATGTGATTCTCCTGCCTGACTCTGTCTTGCAAGACTTGCTCGCAAAGGGCACATTCCCCTCCATCTTACCAGTACTCATTCCCACCCACTCTAGAGACACCCACAGCTTACAGGTGAATTAACTGGGCAGCATCACACTGCCATTTGGGAACAGAGCAGCTCTCCAACCCTGTGTCCCTAGCTGTTTGAGTTTGCCCAGCGTTGCCAATGCAAAATACCTGAAATAGTTTGGATTTTATCAGAATTTATTAGAGTTAAAGCTTGCAGTTCTGAGCCTGTGAAAATGTCCAAATCAAGGCATCATCAAAAATGCTGTCTTAACAAAGGTCAGCTGCTGCTGGACTCCTGCCATGGCAAAATGTTGGGCCTGCCTGTATCTCTCTGTCTTCTCCTACAAACTCACTTTCTCCCTGAGCTCAGCAGTGGGCCATCAGACACAACTGCTCACATCTCTCCTTTCTCCTCTGGCGTGGATGTCTTCAGCTTCAAGCTGCCCCATGACTCCAGCCTCTGACCTCTCCCTTGGTCTCTCAGATTTTCTATGTCTCTCCACAGCTGTAGGAGATCCTGGAGCCCTCTTGCACATGGCAGAGTAAATATGGCAACACTCTTTCTCTGTGTGTTCCATGTATATAGAACTACAGCACAATGATTGTGGTCCCTCCTGGTGTCTGAAATCTAATCAGAGGCCCTTAACTAAACTAAAGCAATCTAACAAAAATTGAACTAATTGAAAGATCCCTTATCTGAATCTCACCAAAATGTCCTACATACAAACGCTTACACACACTGCAAAGGGTTAGTAAGAACATACTTATATGGGGTACAGAGTAGTCCCAAATGAGGGCATTAAGCCAGGGCCCCGGGATCAGGAGGGGTCTATTAAGTTCAGAAGAAATGGAAACTCATGAAGCAGTGGTTGTAATTTGGGTGTGGCCATCATTGAGCAAAATGGGGTGCTGACCACCATTTTGGTGGTCCCTAGAATGGTCCCAAGAAGACCTCAATATACTATGCTTTCTCCACCAAATCTTAGATCCAAAATCAGGTGTGCAACTCAGAATGATTTGCCATTGTGGCATTTGGGCAGTTTCATGTGATTATAAATGCCAAAAATATAATTGGATCATGCTTGTAAACTGATCTGTTAATCTGGGCATGATTAAGTTATGATTAGGACATTGACTTGGCCATATCAGTAGGGCATTGAGCCCCACCCCTTGGTGGGTGGGGAATCAAATATAAAAGACAAAGCAAGAACAGAGTTGAAGCTGTTTTTGAAAAGCACTTTGGATGTGTGAGAAGAGGCCCCAGAAGAAGAGAAGTGAACCATTTGCCTAATAGTCAAGAGATGACCATGTGGAGGAACCAGAAGAGCTAAGCCCAGAGAGAAACGCAGCCCCAGGAAGAGAGGAACACAAGAAGCCTGAAACCTGGTGAACGTCAACAACTGTCTTGCTCCAACATGTGGCAATGAACTTTGGTGAGAAGAAACTTAGGCTTTATGGCCTTGTATCTGGGGATTTCTACCCCAAATAAAAACCCTTTAAAAACACCAAGACATTTTTGGCATTTCACATTAGCACCCCTATGGTTGACTAATACCGAATTTGGTACCGAGGAGTGGGGAAGTGCTTTTGCATATACCAAAAGGTTGGAACAGTTTTATAAATGGGTAAGGGGTATTTTTTGGAGGAATTGTGAAATGCTTGATGGAAAAAGCCTAGTTCACTTTGAAGAGACTGTTGATAGTAATGTGGACACTAAAGAGACTTTCTATGATGCCTTAGAAGTAAATGATGAAACTATTATTGGAAACTGGAGGCAAGGCGATCCATGTTTTAAAGTTGCAGAGAACTTAGAAAGATTAACTCCTGGTGTTATATGGAAGACAGAATTTGAAAATGGTGAACCAAAACATTTAGTTGTAGAACTTTCCAAGGTAAACTCGGAGAATGTGGCTTGGCTTCACCTTGCAGCTTACAACAAAATACTAGATGAGTGAAATACTCTAAGGACTGAACTTTAGGGCACAAAGAAAACAGAAACTGATTCTGGAACCTCCAAGTTTCTGAAAATCAAATTCCCAGATGAAAGTGCCCCGTTTGAAGACTTAGCGAAACCTGGAACTTGTAAATCGGAATTGAAGATGCAGTTATCTTGGAAGGACTTGTGGAAAGTCTTACTGTCTGATGGCCTGTGTGCTGCTTCCTGCATGCTAAACCAACAAAGTTTTTGAGAGAGCTGTTTGAACAAAACCACTGTCAGCTTGGACAAAAGAAGACATGGAAAGGAGAGATTGAAGGAGAAACACTTTTAAGAAGTAAAACATGGAAGCAGAGAACTGGGGTTAAGACATCTTGGACCAAGAGAGGCGCCCCACAGATATGTATAGAGGGTGAGTTTGTTTCCTCAGCAGTTGAAGAGGGTGGATGTCCCCACCAATTGTTCTGGGAGAGTTTTGCCACCCCAGAGTTTAGGGAGGGTGGAACACATTCCTCAAATATTAGGGTGGTTAAGGTCAATACCCCATAGGTCTGAGAGGGTTGTACCTGTGCCCCATGGATTAGAGAAGGCCAGGTAGTCAACACATTGCTCTGAGAGGGTTGAACCTGTATGCCAAATGTTAGGGGGAATGTTCTATTCAACTCAATGTACTAAGGCGGCTAAGACTCTAACCTAGAGATTGGGTTAGGTGTGGCAATCACCCCAACACTCTTACAGGGTGAGGTCTGGAGCATGGTCATCACCCAGATGATTGATGTGGGTGGAACAAAAAAAATGGTCATTGGGCAAACCTGTGGTAAGGGTGGGTTTCCATGTGGCCCCAAGGAGAAGAAACCATCATCTTAAGAATGACTCTGACTTTGAAGTAGAATGGAAGATGCCCTGCAGGTTTACTGAACTGTAGAGGATCCATGACTCATGTCTAACATCTCAATTTCTCCTTATGATAATGAAAATTTTTATCTTTCATCTTTCAATTTGTGTATTGGGAGCAGTTAAATGGTTTTGTATGTTTCAGAGCTCTGTAGCAAATGGGATTTTGCCTTAAGACAAACTGTATTTCTTTAAACTGCCTATGATATGATCTTGTACTCTAATTGTTACTGATTTAAGGATTTTGGATATTGTAATATATTTTTGGAATTCAGAGGGTGGTGTGTTGCAGTTGGGTAGTTTAATGTAGCTATGGATTCCAAAAATATAATTTGATATTGCTTGTAAATTAATCTGTTAATCTGGGCATGATTAAGTTATGATTAGGGCATTGACTTGGCCATGTTTGTAGGGCACCAAGTCCCAACCCTTGGTGGGTGGGGAATCGAGTATAAATGGCAAGGCAAGAAGAGAGTTGAAGCAGTTTTTGAGAAGCAGTTTGATGTCAGAGAAAAAGCCCCAGAGGAAGAGAACTGAGCCATTCACTTAATAGTCTAGAGCTGACCATTTGGAGGAACCAGATGAGTTAAGTGCAGAGAAAAATGCAGCCCTGGGAAGACAGGAACACAAGAAGCCTGAACCCAGGCAAACATCAGCAGCTGTCTTGCCCCAACAGGTGGCAATGAACTTTGGTGAGAAGAAACTTCCACTTTATGGCCTGGTATCTGGGGACTTCTACCCCAAATATACACCCTTTTAAAAGACCAACCCAATTTTGGTATTTCACATTAGCACCTCTTTGGCTGACTAATACAGCCATTATTTCCATCCCCAGAGGCTGAGCGCAGAGATTTTGACTGGAGATTGGGGAGGCAGGAAGCAAGCTGTAAAACTGAAATGCCCTAATTTATTCTGCAAAGAACTGATTACATTTACAACAGAATGGAGAAATTCACCCTTAGGGTGCTCTCAAATGCAGTGGAGATCGTTGAGGGCCTGAGTTTTAATTCATCTCAATCCTTCAGGAAGAAGTGAAATAAATACTTTTACAGATGAATAAAAACTATAAAGTTTGCTATCAGCAACTCATTTTAAAAGAAATGTAAAAGAAAATTATCCAGGCAGAAAATAATCTCAGAAGGTTCAATATTCAGGATGGATGGAAGAACATCTTTTAATTAAACACATACATTAATGCAAAGAAAAAACGGCTGAAGTAAAAAATTCATTGAGTAATAATACTGAATGTTAATGGTCTAAATTCACCATTCAAGAGACACAGATTGGCAGAATGGATAAGGAAATTTGATCCATCTATATGCTCTCTACAGGAAACCCACCTTCGATCCAGGGATTCAAGGAGGATGAAAATGAATGGCTGGAAAACCATTTTACAAGCTAACAATACTCAAAAAAGGTCAGGAGTAGCTATTATAATATCATACAAAATAGACTTTAAATGCAAAACTATTGTAAGAGTGAAAGATGGACACTATATCTTAGTAAAATGGGAAATCTCTCAAGAAGAGAGAACAATCATCAACATTTACGCACCTAATCAAGGTGCCTCAAAATACGTGAGGCAAACTCTGGAAAAAGTAAGAGGAGGAGTAAATGCCTCTACAATTATAGCAGGTGGCTTCAATACACCATTATCATCATTAGACAGAAAATCAATAAAGAAACAAAGGCTCTCAACAATACATTAGAGGACGTGGACTTAGTAGACATATTCAGAACACTGCACCCAAATAAGGCAAGATTTACATTCTTCTCGAGTGCACAAGAATCATACTCCAAAATAGACCACATGCTAGGCCACAGATCAACTCTCAATGAATTCAGAAAGATGGAGATTATAAAAAGTAATTTTCTGACCACAGTGGTATGAAATTGGAAATCACTAAGGGCCAGAGAAACAGGTTAGGCACAAGGATATGGAAGTTAAACAACACACTCTTAGACAAATAGTGGGTCAAAGAGGAAATCACTAAAGAAATCAGTAACTACCTTGAAACTAATGAAAATGACACCACAACATATCAAAACCTATGGGATGCAGTGAAAGCAGGCCTGAGAGGGAATTTCACAGCCATAAATTCATATATTAAAAAAAAGAAAGAGCTAAAATTGAAGACCTAACTGCACACTTGGAGGAATTGGAAAAAACAACAAACTAAACCAAAAGGAAAGAGAAAGAAGGAAATAACAAAGATTAGAGCAGAACGAAATGAAATAGAGAATAAGAAAGCACTGGAAACAATAAACAAAACCAAAGGCTGGTTCTTCGAGAATGTCAATAAAATTGACAAACCCTTAGCCAGTCTAACAAAGAAAAAGAGAGAACAGATGCAAATACATAAAATAAGGAATGAGCAACTGGATATCACTAATGACTCCACAGAAATAAAGAGTATCATAAGAGGACACTTTGAAAAATTATATGCCAACAATAATGATAATTTAGAGGAAAGGGATAAATTTCTAGAAACTCACAAACAGCCTACATTGATGAAAGAAGAAATTGATGAACTCAATAGTCCAATTACAGGTGAAGAGATAGACTCAGTCATCAAAAACCTCCCAACTAAGAAGAGCCCAGGACCAGATGGGTTTACAACTGAATTCTACAAAATATTCTGGAAAGAGCTAGCACCAATTTTGCTTAAGATCTTCCAAAAAATAGAAGTAGAAATAATATTGCCTAACTCATTCTACGATGCCAACATTACCCTAAAGCAAATCCAAATAAAAATAACATAAGAAAGGAAAATTACAGACCAATTTCTCTAATGAACCTTGATGCTAAAGTCCTCAACAAAATATTGCTAATCACATTCAATAACATATCAAAAGGATTATGCACCATGACCAAGTGGGTTTCATCCCAGGTATGCAAGGATGGTTCAATATAAGAAAATCAATCAATGCAATACACCACCTAAACAGATTGAAATTAAAAAATCACAAGATCATCTCTATAGATGCAGAAAAAGTATTCGACAAAATACAGCACTCTTTCCTCAAAAAACACTACAAAAGATAGGAACAGACTGGATCTTTCTGAATATGATAAAGGTTATATATGAAAATCCCAAAACTGACATCATTTCCAATGGTGAAATCCTAAAAGCCTTCCCTCTGAGTTTGGGAAAAAGACAAGGATGTCCACTATCACCACTCCTATTTAACATTGTCTTAGAAGTTCTTGTTTGAGTACTGAGCGAAGAAAAGTGTATAAAAGGCATCTAGATTGGAAAATAACAAGTAAAATCTTCATTATTTGCAAATGACATGACCTTATATATAGAAAGCACTGAGATAGCTACAACAAGTCTTCTAGAACTTATAAAGGAGTTCAGTAATGTTGCAGGCTATAAGATCAATGCTCAAAAATCAGTAGCATTTCTGTACACAAATAAAGAGCAAACTGAGGAGGAAATCAAGAAAAAAATACCATTTACAATAGTAACTAAAAGAATCAAATACCTAGGAATAAATTTAAAGAAATATGTAAAGGACTTATATATAGAAAGCTACACAATACTGTTAAAGAAATCAAAGAAGACTTAAATAAATGGAAAAATATTCCCTGTTCATAGATAGGAATACTAAACATCATCAAGATGTCTATCCTACCCAAACTAATCTACAGATTTAATGCAATCCCAATAAAAATCAGCAATGTATTTTTTAAGGAACTGGAAAAACTAACCACAAAATATATTTGGAGAGGTAAGAGACCCCTAATTGCCAAATACATATAGAAAAAGAAAAATGAAGTTGGAGGTATCACACGTCCTGACTTTAAAACACACTACAAAGCTACAGTGATCAAAACTGCATGGTATTGGCACAAGGATAGACCTACTGACCAGCGGAATGGAATTGAGAGTTCTGATATAGATCCTCCCATGTACAGTCACCTGATATTTGACAAGTCTGTGAAGCCCACTCAGTTGGGAGATAATGGTCTCTTTAAGAAGTGGCTTGGATAACTGGATATCCATATCTAAATAATGAGAGAAGAATACCATCCCACACCTTATACAGAGATCAACTCAAAATGGATCAAAGATCTAAATATAAGAGCCAAAATCATAAAGACCTTGGAAGATAATCTAGGAAAACGTCTACATGTCCTTTTTTTTTTTTTTTTTTTTCCTATCTAATATGCTTTAATCATTGCATGAAATACATATAGAACCTAATGGTAAATTTTCAATGATTCTTTGAATGTTTTTGAGTTGGGAAATACATATGAAACACACAAAGATATTGCCAGGAATATCTATAAGCTGCTTTTGAAATTACATAAATAAGAGATAAAAACTGCAGTTATGCTACTGGGATTCAGAACTCATTAAATGATAGGATTGAAAAGATGCTACTATTTAATTGTCTAAAATTTGTAAAATTTCTTCTGTTTCCTTTTAATAAGAATGGGTTTCATGAACTTCACAGCCAAAGCACGAACAGGTAGAGAAAAAATTGATAAATGGGATCTCATCAAAATGAAAAACTTCTGCACCTCAAAGGATGTTATTAAGGAAGTAAAAAGGCAGCCTACCCAATGCCACAAAATATTTGGCAATCATATATCAGACAGTTGCCTAATGTCCTGCATATATAAAGAAATCCTACACCTTGAAAAAAAAAAAAAGACAAACAACCCATTTAAAAATGGGCATGTGACCTGAAAAGACACTTCACCAATGAAGAAATACAAATGGCTAAAAAGCACATGAAAAAATGCTCAACATCACTTTCTATCAGAAAAATGCAAATCAAAACTACAATGAGATACCATCTTACACCCACCAGAATGGCAGCTATTTGAAAAACAGCAGACACTAAATATTGGAGAAGATAGGAACCCTCATCCACTGCTCGTGAGACTGTGGTATGTTCCAACCACTGCGGAGGACAGTTTGGCAGTTCCTCAGAAAACTAACAATAGATCTTCCATATGATCCAGCAATTCCACTGCTGGGTATATACCCAGAAGATCTGAAAGCAAAGACACAGATATACGCACACCAATGTACATAGCAGCATTTCTCACCATTGCTAAAAGTTTGAATCAGCCCCAGTGCCCATCATCAGTTGAATGGATAAGCAAAATGTGGTACATACATACAATGGAATATTGCTTAGCTGTAAGAAGGAATAAAGTGCTAACACATGGGATAACGTGGATGAATCTTAAGACCTTATGTTGAGTGAAGCAAGCCAGGCATTGAAGGATGAACATTGTATGACCTCACTGATTTGAACTGAAAAAAGTGAGCAGTATCTGAGAACTATTGTCTGAAAGATAGGTTAACAATGGAGAGAAAGATAGGAGTAGGCTGTGAGCCATCACCCATATGGACATAGTCTTTGGTAAAGGGATAGTTTATAGTTGCATATTGAATGATAGGACAGATCAGTAATGATATTACTGGGTTTGGTGGTGCAGGGTTTACAGATGTGTAGATTAGGAAGGGCAGGTTGGAATACCCAAGTTATATAACTATGAATCTTGTCATTCCATGAGTCAAGAAAGGGAAGTGTCATATGCCCCAAGGGGAAGGGGAGGAAGGAACAGAAAAGAACAAACAAGGGGTATTTAGTGGTCATGGGAAAGGTTTTACATTAACTTACAGTAATGGACACAGGAAATGGTAAATACCATCAAAACATATTAAACTGTTTCATCTAAATTGTAAACTATACTCTAAACTTTGACAATGTTTAATTGCTATATTTTACTCTCTGTTTAACAGTTATAACAATGCTAACATCCCCCAAAAAAGGTTTTAACATGGAGTGGGGAAGGGGGAGGGTGGTTGGGTATGTAGGAGTCTCTAGTATTCCGTGTGTGATTTTGCTGTGACCTAAAATTTCTTTGAAATGTAAATAAAAATTTGGGATATACTGGGGAATGAGAGTGGGGAGGTGCCACGGTACAATAGACATCCGATAATACAGTGATAAAAGGAAAAAAGGATTTTTTTAAAAAAGAGAAATTCTTTTGTTTTATTTTTTCCATTTTTTGAATGTCCCAATCCGCTAATTATATTTTGTTTGTTTGTTTGTTTTGTTTTTCCTGAGTTTACTTGTGTTTATCTCTTGAATTTGAGTTTATCATTCTTGTTTCTTTTTCCTTTTAGGTGTATTTGGTTTTTATATGGGCTAAATGTTCAGGGAATATTTAGATGACAGAAGGGTTACAATGGGGGCTGCAGAGGATTATTGGTGGGGGGTGTCTGGGAGGGGGGATTCATGGGAGTAAATTCATCTGAACCTACATGAAAGATATATAAAGTTGTTCAAATGATCAAAGAATGGGACACGATCATGGTGGGTGGACAATCACTCAATAAATGAGAGAATCTGAATTTGCAGCCTTGGAGAGCTCTGCCACATTCTCCAAGGGAGCAGCAACAGCCCTCTGACTGCAGGGACAGTGTCTGTCAAAAGAGGATGGTCCACTGATGAGTTCTTGTTATTGATGACTAGCCTTATGAGTCTTTGCTCTTGTAATTGAAACTTAGCCTACTATTATGGGGTGCCTAATGGTTGCACCCGACAGCCTCCTTCTTGCTCAAATGTGGCCTCTCTCTTAGCCAAACACAGCATATGAATGAATTACATTCCTCCAAATGTGGGACATGACTCCCAGGGATGAAACTGTCTGGCAATGAGGGATTAATATCAAGTGCAAACTGGCAACATGACTGGAAAAAGATCTTGAAGAAAATGGGGAAAGGTAAAGACATATGAGTTAAAGTGGCTAAGAGACTTCAAAGAGAGTCAGGTGATCATCCCAGAGGTAACACTTATGAACACGGCAGTAGGATCTCATAGAACACCAAAGTGTATATCACCCCGCACAGAGGGGTTCCTGAGGGCTCTGGAGACGCCCAGGTCCTATATAAGGAGGGATAGCCCCAGAGACTGACACCTGGGCTCTATTTTGGAATCTGTGCTCCTGAGAGTGACAGAGTTGGACTCAAATAAGTCCTCCCTGAACATGATTCAATAGTCCCTTCTATTCAAACCTATATGTGATGCTGGAGTTTTTAGATGTACTTCCAGAGAATGGAGCCTCTGGCCTACCTATATGCCAGCTGTGCCTGGAATCTCGGTGGAGCTGCAACTCCTACCCTGCAGATAAATGGACTCCTCCAAGTCACCTGGCAAGGAGACAATGATGGGTAATGGCCATCCCAGGGAATGGAGAGGGCCTGCATCTGCAGGTAGGATAATCCCACCCACCATATCCATGGGATATAAGCCATCTCTCACTTGGAGATGGAGTGGACATCACTATCCCAGTCCCCTCAGAATTGGGGGAAGAATTATGGACTAGAGTGAACTTAATGGTATTCTGTTGAACATATATGGTGATTCTAGCAATGGATGTAATTTTTACAGTGAGGTGGAGCCAGTGACCACTGGACATTTTCGGGGCAGGGAGGGGAATTGCAGTTGAAATACAGGGACTTTTTCAGGACTTGGGATTGTCCTGAGTGCTGTTGTTGTGATGGATGTAGGCCATTTTAAATCAGCACACACCATTCAGAAGAGTGTGGGAGAGAATGTGGTCTAAAAGGTGAACTGTGGTCTATACTTGGTGGCAATGCATCAGGATGTGTATATCCATTGAGGGTGATGAACCAGAGTGATGAAGGATGTTTGTGAGAATGTTGTGGGAGGTGTGGGAGGTGGGGAACATGGGAATCCCTGTAATTTCTGTGTAATATTTAGTTAATCTAAGCACCTTTAAATATATATATATATATATAATAAATAAATTCATATATCTAAATGACTATTGAATGAATAAAGAAATAATGATATCCATGGCCTAGGACATCAATAAAGTGCTAAAATACACCATAAAATAATATATAGCATAAGATGGGTAAATGAATATGTAGCAATTGGATATCATTATGATTTCCAAAAAAAGATATTGGATTATGCTTGTAAACTGGTCTGTTTATCTGGGCATGAATAAGTTATGATAAGGGCGTTGACTGGCCCAGAGTCCATAAGGCATTGAGCCCCACCTCTTGATAGGTGGGGTCTCAAACATAAAATGACATGGCAAAGGACAGAGCTGGAGCTGTTTTTGATGTTGGAGTTCTGATGATCAGGGACAGAAGGCCCCAGGGAAAAGAGACAAGATATTCACCTGACATTTCAGATCTGGCTTTGTGGAGAGAGGTAAAGTTTAGAGAGTCTCTTAGTCTACAGCTGACCTTGTGGAGGAAACAGAGAAAATGAGCCCAGAGAGAAATGCAGCCCTTGGAAGAGTGGAACCAAGAAGTCTGAGCACTCACAATTGTCAGCAGCTGTCTTGTTCCAAGACAGTGTAACAGACTTTGGTGAAGTGAGAATTTTATGCTTAATGGCCTGGTAAGTGTAGGCTTCTACCCCAAATAAATACCCTTTATAAAAACCAACAGATTTCTGGTATTTTGCATCAGCACCCCTTTGGCTGACTAATACAGGATATAAAATGTTTTAAAATATATTATTTGCCAAGTCAATAACAAATAATAAGTCCAGATTTGGGAAGGCAAGCAAAAGTGTTATAATTGCTCCAGTAAACTTTAAAGAATATTAAAGAGTTCATCTCATCCAAATAAATAGAAGAAAAATAAATTGAACAAAAATAGTCCAAAACAAAGTATTGAAGTTTTCCTGGGTTGCCTTTTTGGCCTTTGTTCTGGAGCCATTTAACTCGTGCATCTTTGGAAGCTGCACTTTTTTATCCATCAGAAGACTGATGGTTCCAGGGTTATTTTATCGGCTGTTGTTTTGTCCCCATCATAAATCAAGTGCTGTGTAACTTCCCCATTTCCTAGTTATGAAGTCACCAAACTGGATGTGATGCTCTTTTGAAGCAAGAAGGATCATGAATGATAGAACAAATGAAAAGGATATATTTTTGCGCTTTCCAAGTTGAACACTCAGAAAATTGATATTGGATCTTTCCTCTTTTCTAATGATTACATTCAATTCTATAAATTTCCCGCTAAGCACTGCTTTTGCTGCACCCCACAAACTATGAAGAAACATAGGACATTAAGAAGCAGAAAGAACCACATAACAAAATATTGTGAGTGAAGCTATAACCACATCCACAACAGCATAGACTTAAGATGGACACAGAGAATGTAAGAAAGTTGGGAAAATATGTTCTCTGACCACAAGCATTGTTTCTATGAATGTCACTTCACTTTGAAGGAATTTGCATCATGCTTACTTATGCATGAGGAAATCTATGTAAGAAAAAAAGAATGAGACCAAAGAATTTTGCCACTTTGCCCCACCTGCTAGTCCTCCCCTTTAAGTGTAATTATTGTGAAGTATTCCTGGAAATTCAAACTTATGAGATACCTGAGAAATAGTACTTCAGAGAAACCATTTGGGATTTCATGTATTTGGGAAAGCTAGAGTCAAATCAAAGAAATATACAGGATTAAAACCCTGTGTATGTAAGGAATTCTGAAATCCTCAGCCAGAGATTAAATTTCTTTGAGGATGAAATATTCATACATTAGTAAGTGTTGTAATGAACATGGGAATGCTTCCACCTGAAACCAAACTCATGGAATATGAGAAAATTCAAACTAGAGAGAAACCATATGAGTGTCCTGGATGTAGTCTGCTCTTTCCAGTCACTTTTTTACTCCCCATTTTAAAACCATACAGGGTATGAAGCATAGACATGTAATACATGTGGGAAAGTTTTCAATCTGAAAGTAAACCTCTTTATTGATCAGAAAATTTTTACTGAAGAAAAGTCATATATATGTGGGAAAGCTTTAATTCAAATGTCAAATCTCAGATACAAGAGATTTCCTACTGCAAAGAAACCCTGTGCATGTAAGGCATGTGAAAAAGCCTTTAGGTACAAATCATATATCACTGAAAATGAAAAAACTCATAGTGGACAGAAACAAAATGAATGTAAAGAATGCAGAAAAGCCTTCAGCCAAAAGCAAAAACATCTGAGGATTCATTCTGAAGAAAAACCCTATACATGTAATGAATATGGAAAAGGCTCCAACCAGAAGGAAAAAATCGTTAACCATCTGAGAATACATACTGGAGAGAAATTGTAAGAATGTGATGGGTGTGCGAAAGCTTTCATTCAGAAATCAAGCCTCATTACACACCTGAGAAGACAAACTCGATAGAACCCTATATATGTAAGGAATGTGGGAAAGCCTTCAGTAGCATATCAAATCTCACTGGCCTTGAGAATATACATAGTGGATGGAAACTCTATATATGTAAGTAATGTGGAATAGACTTCAGCCAGAAGCAGAATCTCATTATATATTACAACACTCACACTGGATAGAGATCCTGTGAATGGTATGAATGTGAATCTCCAAAGAGTCTCCACCACCAGTCTGTGCAAATTGTTGACAACCTTTATGGAAGTGGCTGTGACTGTGCAATTCAGAATGTCTTTTTCCTCTTGGAAAAGTGCACTTGCAGTTTGTTCTGAGATCTGCTCCTCCTTCCACATCTTCTTCCACACTCACCTGTGTACAATTTTTACCTCTAATTTATGCATCAGAACTTGATATTTCTCTTAGTTTATGTAAAGTTGGGCTCTCCACTTATTTCATATTATCCTGGTTGTTTACAGTGGTTATTCAGTCCATTACATTCTGTGTAACCTTTTAAAAAAATATCATTTTAAAAATAATGCTGCCTATTATTGTAGCATTTTCTTCTAAGGCACCCCAGTGATTTATATTTTTTTTCTGTTAGTTCAGCTGATTCTGATGTGGATTCAAGTTTAACAACCAGTGAACTACAGTTGTCTCCTTTCTACTTAACTCCAATTTTCCTTATTATATTAAATCAGAAACGATCCTCTCATAATTGGATGATATACTTCTAATCTCAAGTGTTTTAAGAAGTTAGAAATTTTATTTATATTATTAAGTTGTTCTCCAATATTTTCCTCATATGTGAAAGGATATGGGATGGATGAAACTATAGAATTCATGCATTTACAAACAGAAATGTGTACCCAAAATAATATGCCAATTCAGATAATTCTAAGGAAAGTGGAATGGTAGTTGAGGCTAGAGAAGGAAGTTTACTGTTTGCCATAACAGACATAAATTATTTTTATATACTTTGCATGGATAATTTGGTAAAACTTTAAAAGAAATTATGAAAATAGTACACAATGAAATCATACATAGTGTTTCATTTGAAGATATTGATTTGTATCTGCAAAATTACTGGGGGGGGGCACTTCCTCTCACCCTTTACAAATACAGTCGCCCAGAAAGGAAAAGTGCTCACTCACCTTGGCACCCTTCCTAGCTCCCTGTACGGATGGAGGCCTCCCTCAGCAACAGGGAGCATGGACCACGAAGAGCATGGTTGTGACCGTGTGAAGGCAACACTTCTCTCTACCAGTGTCCAGTTAAAGTGCTGTTAACACCAAGGGAGAAGATGGACTTCCTGCTGCTTACACCACAGTGAAAACCTGCTGGAGTGACTCACATCACTAACTGAGGCTGCGAGTTCTGAGCAGGGCTCTTTCCCGGTCCTCCTTTGCACATACACAAACTATGATGACTGTTTTCATTGGGACTCAAAGAGTTTGGTTCCAAAACAGAACAGTCCTTCTCTGGCATGGGGAAATGCAGTGAACCCATTATACATTCCTACTTCTTCAGCTATTCATCAGCTTCTTCCCATCCAAACCCTCCATTCTCTTTTGGGATTGGAGAGGTCTGCATCATGTTCAACTCTGTTCAAAATGTGTTGAAATTTTATATTTAATTAGTCTGAGAAATATCTGGGATCTGCACCATCTGAAGTTTTCTGCAAACATGGCACTATCTCACAACCTCACTTCTATTCTTTTCCTCCCCAGATCCCAGGACTTTCTGGCATCCCATACTATTTTTTAGGCTCACTGGCCTAATGTTGCTCATTCTTTTGACTTTATTGCTATACCCAATGCTTTAATGTGAATTTTGACATCTCCTTCCTGGCAACAACACTTTTCATCTTGGTATTGCTCTTTCTTTAGCTGCCCCAATATTGGAGAGGGTGAATGTACAACCGGAAGCAGGAGATCTGAGTCTGTGTCTGAGACCCAGGAGGGGTACAGTAAGAGCAGCCTCCTCAGAGGCTCCATGCTGGAGACCAAGGGAAGGAGGGAAGGGCAAAAGGAGCAGGAGCAGGAAGTTTCCTGTCTGTGCCCTAACTACTCTGCTGCACCATATCCCAGACCCCATGCTTTATCTGCACCTGCCCACCTGCCCAACCACTTCCTGAGGCAGGTACATCATAGTGGGGCATCTGTGACTTTAGTCTTGTCCCCAAATCATGTGATCCCCCTGCATTACTCCCTGTTTGTAGGCCTTTCTGGCCAAGTCCACTTCCTCCTCTGTCTTACCAGTACTCATTACTGCCTAGTCTGGAGACAACCACAGTTTACAGGTGAATTCAATAGGCAGCAACATCACACTGCCATTTGGGAACAGGGTTTCTCTCCAACAATGTGTCCCTGTTTGAGTGTGCCAAGTGCTGCCAATGCAAAATACAAGAAATAAGTTGGTTTTTATTGGAATTTTTTAGGGTTAAAGTTTACAGTTATGAGGTTGTCAAAATGTCCAAATCAGTGCATCATCAAAAATGCTGTCTTAGCAAGGGTCAGCTGCTCCTGGACTCCTGCCAAGGCAAAATGTTGGGCCTGCCTGTCTCCCTCTGCCTTCTCTCCCAAACTCTCTTTCTCTCTGAGCCCAATAATGGGCCATCAGACACAATTGCTCACACATCTCCTTTCTCCTCTGTCCTGAATGTCTTCAGCTTCAAGCTGGTCCATGACTCTAGCCTGTGGCCTCTCCCTCAGCCACTCAGGGTTTCTGTGTCTCTCCACAGCTGTAGGATATCCTGGAACCCTCTCCCAAATGGCAGGGTAAACATGGCAGCAATCTTTCTCTTTGTCTTCCATGTATGTAAGAATTCATCACAATGATTGTGGTCTATCCTGGTGCCTGAAATCTAATCAGAGGCCCTTAACTAAACTGAAGCACTCTAACAAAAAATGACCTAATCAAAATGTCCCTTATCTGAATCTACCAAAATGTCCTACATACAAAAGTCTTACACACACAGCAATCGGTCAATGAGAACATACTTTTCTGGGGTCCACACAAGACTCAAACAAGAGCATTAACCCAGGACACAGGGATCAGGAGGGGTCTCCTAAGTCTGGGAGAAATAGGAAGTCAGGAAGCAGTGGCTGTACTTTGGTGTGGCCATCATTGAGCAATATGGGGTGTTAACCACCATTACACTGGTCCCAAGAATGGTCCCAAGATGAAGTCAACATACGGTGCTTTCTCCACCAAATCTTAGCTCCAAAATCAGGTGTGTAACTTTAAACGTGTGCCATTATTACCATTCCCATAGCCAGTGCACACAGATTTTTCCTGGGGAGGGGTCAGGAAGCAGGCTGTAAAACTGAAAGCCCCTAATTTCTTATCCAAATAACTGATTACATTTACATCAAAATAGAGATATTCAACCTAAGGGTGTTGTCAAAAGCAGTGGAGATCATCGATGGCCTGAGATTAAATTCATCTCAACCCTTTAGGAAAAAGTGAAATACATACTTTTACAGCTGAGTAAAATCTAATAATGTCATACTTCAGGGAAGATGGCAGACTAGTAATACACAGGAATCTCTTCTCCAGAAAAATAGCTAGAGAACAGGGTGACCCCATGCCAAAATAGATCTTCTAGGGTTTATGACAGCAGGTGCAGTCTGCCCACCACCCAAAGGAGAGTGGGGCAAAACAGGGAAATCACAACGACAGAACTGGAACTGAGGGTTTGAACCAGCAGTGGCTGATGCTGCCATTGCCCTCCATTACAACCTTTAGAATTCTCGGCCCCTGGGCCTGAAACTACAGACAACGTGGGCTCCAGGGATCTACCACTCCCAGAAAGGGTAGAGAGAGGGACAAAGCCTTAGGCTGACTCAGGTTCTGACCTGAAAATTGTGCTGCAAAGCCCCATGGACCCTTCCACATTGTGGTTTGCCCTGGGAGCCTAGGAAGGACTGGAGTAATCTGACCCTTGCAACCTCCCTCTCTTCTAGCCTGGAGTAATTGCGGAGGACTCCACAGGAGAGGGGAGAGAGAGCCGGTGCTGACCCGGCTTTTGACCCACAAGATTGGTCTTCTCTGTCCCAAGAGCCCTTTCAGGATGGGTGGGGCTGCACCATTGTTTGCCTTGGAGCTTGCAAGGGGCTAAAGATATACAAACCTCCCAATTTCCTGCAGTACTAACAGGGACAGATTATTGAGGATTAAGAGGAGCGAGTAAATATTTCCTAGCTGGGAATAAGGAGGGAGCTACCAGAGAAGACTGGAGAACTGTCTCATAAAGTTTGAATTACAAGGCTCTTCGCCCCCAGACAAAAAGCTCTACCACAATGATCTAGTCTGTGTCACAACAAATACACTCTGACCAGGCCTGGAATTGAAAGCTGCCAATGAGCACCATCCCCTGATAGACCAAGGAAGTGCACATAAGAAAATTAATAAGTAGGAGAGGATTTTCCTGGCCTCTAAAGCCTCCCTGCCCAAGAGAACCTACAACCAATTACTGGGTCCAGTGCCCAGCTTTGAGCAACCAGAAGGACAATCCTAACAATCAAAGTTGAGCCCAAAATCAAAGAGCTGTGGTAACTCACAGTTCCTGCCACTAAAACCATATTAAAGAAAAGAGATAGATCATCTAAATAAAATAAAACCTAACCAGATGCCTAACCACCAGCAAAAAATTAGGAGCCATACTAAGAAAATAGAAGACATGGTTCAAGAAAAGGAATACATTAAAGTCCCAGAATAGCTGCAGAATATGAGGGAACTAATCAGTGAGATGAGCTAAATTTCCAAAGTGAAATTCATGAGATAAAAGGCAATATAGTTAAAGAGATAAATGACATCAAGAAGACATTGAGCGAATGCAAAGAAGAATTTGAAAACCTGACAAAAAAGTAACGGAGTTCATGGGAATGAAAGCACAATAGGTGAAGTCAAAAACACATTTGAGGCATAAAACAGCAGACTCGAAATGAAAGAAGGAAGAATGAGTGATACAAAACACAGAGCAGTTAAAATTGAAGAGAGAAAAGAACAGAGAGAGAAAAGAATGGAAAAAAATTGAGCAGGGGTTCAGAGAGTTGAATGATAACACAAAACACAACAACATATGTGTCATGGGAGTTCCAGAAGGGGAAGAGAAAGGTAAAGAGGAAGAAAGAGTATTTGAGAAAATAATAGCTGAAAATATCCCAACTCTCACAAAAGAAATGAACTTACATGTCCAAGAAGCACACCATACCCCAGTGAGAATAAATCCAAATAGACCTATGCCAAGACACATACTATTGAGAATGCCAAATGTGAAAGATAAAGAGAAAATTCTCAGAGCAGCAATAGGGAAGTAAACGATCACATAGAAAAGATGTCCAGTAAGACTTAGTGCAGATTTCTCTTCAGAAACCATGAAGACGAGGAGACAGTGATATGATACAATTAGGAAAATTAAAAAGAAAAACTGCCAGCCGAGAATTCTTTATCCAGCAAAACTGTCCTTCAAATATGGAGGTGAGTATAAAAAATTCAAAAACCAACAGAAACTAAGAGACTTTGCAAAAAAGAATCCACCTTTTCAGGAAATATTAAAGGAAGCCTTAGAACCTGAAAAAAAAGACAGGAGAGAGGCTTGGAGGATTGTATAGAAGAAAGAAAAGAGAAAAGATAACCAAAAGAGTAAAAAGAGCAACAAAAAACAGGATGGCATTTGAAAACCAAAGTATACAATGGAGGTAATAAATAGCGCATTTTCAGTAATATCACTGAATGTGAATGGATTAAATTCCCCAATCAAAAAATACAGGCTAACAGAATGGATTAAAAACATGAGTCATCCTTATGCTGCTTACAAGAAACTCACCTCAGACTCAGGAATACAAGCTGGCTGAAAGTACAAGATTGGAAAAAGATACTCCATGTGAATAGTAAAGAGGAAAGAGCAGGTGTAGCTATACTAATATCAGACAAAACAGACTTTAAAAGCAAAAAAATGATAAGAGATACAATAGACCATTATATATTAATAAAAGGGATGATCCTCCAGGAAGATATAACAGTCAGAAATATCTATGCAACTAACCAGGGTGCCCCAAAATACATGAACCAAACTCTGGCAAAACTGAAGGAAGAAATAGACATTTCTACAATAATCGTCAGAGATTTCAACACCTCTGTCACATCATTAGATAGAACAACTAGACAGAAGATCAACAAGGAAACAGAGAACTTGAACAATATGATAAACAAGTTAGACCTAACAGATATATACAGAGCACTGCATCCAAACTCAGTGGATTATACATTCTTCTCAGTGCCCATGGATATTTCTTCAGGATACACCACATGTGAGGTCACAATTCAGCTCTCAATAAATATAAAAAGATTGAAATTATACAAAGCAACTTCTCAGACCATAATGGAATGAAACTAGAAATCAATAACTGACAGGAAAAAAGTAAATTTGCAAATGTGTGGAGATAGAACAACACACTCTTAAATATTTGGTGGGTCAAACAAGAATTTCCAGGGTGGCTCATCCTCGGGAGTCATGTCTCACTTTGGGGGGAAAGTAATGCATTCATATTATGAGTTTGGCTTAGAGAGAGGCCACATTTGAGTAACAAGGAGGCCCTCAGTTTGCAACCGTGAGGCACCCCATACCAGTAAGCTAAGTTTCAGTTACAAGAGCAAATGCTCATAAGGGTAGTCATCAATAACAAGAACTCATGGATTCTGGTGATCTCATTAAACATTACAACATTCATACTGGAATGAAACCCTGTGAATGTAATGAATGTGACTCTCCAAAGAATCTCCACCTCCAATCTGTGCAACTTCTGACCAATCTTTTAAGGAAGCAGCTGTGACTCTGCAATTCTGGATGTCTTTCTCCTGTTGGAAAAGTGAACTTGCAGTTTGCTCTCAGATCTGCTCCTCCCACGTCTTCTTCCACACTCATCTGTGTTCAAATTTTTACCACTAATTTATGCATCAAAACTCGAGATTTCTCTTTGTTTATGTAAAGATCAGCTTTCTAGTTATTTCAAATTATCCGGGTTGTTTTCACTGATTCTCCAATCCCTTACATTCTGGTTAAGCCTTTAAAAAATTACCATTTTAAAAATAATGCTTCCCATTTTTGTAACAACTTCTTATAAGGTACCCCAGCCATTGATTTTTTTTTTTTTTCAGTTTCTTCACCTGCTTCTGATGTGGATTCATGTTTAACATCCACTGAACTACAGTGGCCTGCTTTCTACATAACTCTAATTTTCCTTGTAATTTTAAATCAGAAATGATCCTGTCATAAATAGATGATATACTTCTAATCTCAAGTATTTTAAGAAGGTAGAAATTATATTTATATTCTCAACCTGTACTCCAATATTTTTCTCATATGTGATAGGATGTGGAATGGATGAAATGAGAGAATGCATGTATTTACAAATAGAAATTTGTACCCAAAAGAATATGCCAGTGCAGATAAATCTGAGGAAGGAGGAATCGCGGTTGAGGCTAGAAAAGGAATTTGACTGTGTGCCATAACAGACATAAATTATTTTTATACTTTGCACGGATATTTTGGTTATAATTTAAATGAAATTATGAAAATAGTATACAATGAAATTATACAAAGTGGTTGATTTGAACATATTGATTTGTATCTGAAACATTAATGGGGGGCATTTCCCCTCACCTTTGCAAATACTGTCCCCCATATAGGTAATGTGCTCACTCCCCTCGGCCCCCTCCCCAGCTGTCTGAGTGGTTGGAGGCCTCCTGCAGCAAGAGTGAGCATGGAGTATGAGGAGGATAGACACGACCATGTGAAGTCCACACTGCTCTCTACATGTGTCCGGTTAGAAGGCTGTTAGCATCACAGGAGAAGATGTACATCCTGCTGCTTAAAGCCCAGTGAAGACCAGCTAGAGTGACTCACATCAATAACTGAGGCTGTGAGTGCTGAGCAGGGCTTTCTCCCTGTCCTCCTTTGGAGATCCAGATCCTATGATGTTGGTTTTCTTTGGGGTTTTGAATGTTTGGTTCCAAAACAGGGCATTGCTACTATGGCTTGGGGGAACTGCAGTGAACACATGTTACGTTCCAGCTTCTTCAGTTGTTCATCAGCTTCTTTCCATCCAAACCCTCCATTCTTTACTGGGATTGAACATGTCTGCATCATTTACAACACTCTAAAAAATGGGTTGGGAATTTAATATTTAATTAGTCTGAGAAATATCTGACATATGTACCCTCTGAGGTTTTCTTAAAAAATTTCATCATCTCACAACCTAACTTCTATTCTTGTCAGCCCTAGTTTCCAGTACTTTCTGGGATTTCCGTACTATTTATTAGGGTCACTGCCATAATGTTGCTGATTCTGGTAATGTGAATGGTGTAGCCAATGCTGTAATGTGAATTTTGACATTTCCTTTCAGACACCAACAAGTTTCATCTTGGCATTGCACTTTCTTTAGCTGCCCCAAGATTGGAGAAGATGAATGTAGAACTGGAAGCAGGAGTCCTGAGTCTGTGCCCAAGACCCAGGAGGTGTACTGTAAGAGTGGCCTCCTAAGAGGCTCAATGCTGGAGTCCAAGGGAAGGAGGGAAAGGTAAAAGGAGAAGGAGCAGGAAGTCTTCTCTCTGTGCCCTGACTCTTCTGCTGCACTAGACCCCAGGGTCCCATGCTTTTATCTGCCCTTGCCCACCTGGGCAACCACTGCCTGAGTCAGGTACATCATACTGGGGTATCTGTTACTTGAGACTAGTCCCCAAACCATGTGACACCCTTGCCTGACTCCCTGTCTTGTTGGCCCTGCTAGCAAAGCGCACTTCCCACTCCATATTTCCCTTACTCATTCCGGCCTAGTCTGGAGATACCCATAGCTTATAGGTGAATTCACTGGGCAGCAGCATCACAAAGCCATTTGGAAACAGGGCACCTTTACAAACCTGTGTCCCCAGCTGTTTGATTTGCCAAGCTTTGCCATAGCAAAATACTAGAAATAGGTTGGCTTTTATTGTAATTTATTAGGGTTAAAGCTTACAGTTCTGATCGTGTGAAAATGTCCAAATAAAGGCATCATCAAAAATGCTGTCTTAACATAGGTCTGCTGCTCCTGGACTCCAGCCAAGACAAAATGTTAAGCCTGCCTGTCTCTCTCTGCCTTCTGCTCCAAACTCACTTTCTTCCTGAGCTCAGCAGTGGGCCATGAGACACAGTTTCTCACACATCTCCCTTCTCCTCGGTCCTGGATGTCTTCAGCTTCAAGCTATTCCATCTCCCTCAGCCTCCCAGGGTTTCTGTGTCTCTCCACAGCTCTAGAAGACCCAGGAACCCTCTCCACATTGCAGGGTAAACAGAGCAGCACTCTTTCACTGTGAGTTCCATGTACGTAGGAATTCAGCACAATTATTGTGGTCCATCCTGGTGCCTGAAATCTAATAAGAGGATTCATGTGTCAAGCTTAGGCCAGATTGTGTTAGTGTAGGAGGGCACACACTGTAAGATCACAGAGCACGATGGATTTAGGACAGGGTCCTGTCAGGGGTTCTGTGCTGTGCATGCATGGAATGAGAAGCTTGGGAGATCTATTTTCATGGATCAACAGTGTGGATGGAATGGTAGATATTCATGAGATTTAAGCCTGCCAGTAGTGGTTGGCCTTGAGGGCTGAACCCCGTGGTTAGGGAGAAAAATAAAATAAAATGACTGATTGGTGCCATGAGCAGGGCTTGGCAACCAGGAGTCAGGGCCTAGTGGGATGGGGCACTCTCTGAGTGGAGGCTCTAGTAAAAGGGCTAGAGAGTTTTATTTTCTGGGGATTTGGCTGCGTGGAACCCCTTGGACCTTGGGGAACAGAACAGCTGGAGCGAATCAGCACTAGGAGGAGGGAAGGGGTGATTCCGTTTGGGGAAGGAGTTCATTTGTCAAGCTTCCCAGGGATAAGACCCGGGTCGCCACAGAGCCAGGAATAGGGCACACTCTACAAAAGAGAGAGGGTTCTGTTGGAGGACAGGGAAGGGAATTTTTTTTCTTTTTTTGCCATCAATCTGGCTGCCTGGAAGGCCCCATAGCTTTGGGGAGCAGAGAAGCTGACCTGAAGCAGCATCAGGCTGAGGGGAGAGACGAATCTGCAGTCAAGCTGATTTACATAACAACCCAGTGATGCTGGGGCTCAGCTCCAGAATGGGCTGAGTCGGCCATCTTTAGCACTCAGCACTGACTAACATCAGAGCTACAGCTATCCTGGGGAGTCCAGGAAGTGGGATGTGTTTGATTAATTTCCATGGGGTCCCATCCATAAGTGGGTTGGTCTAGAGGAGGAATTATTTTCGGTCCTGTATTTCGCCAAAAAAAAAAGTGAGAAAGTCGCTTCAATAAATGAAAAATAAATTCTTTTAAATTTAGTTTAATAGGTAAAAGCTGTTTCAGGACCTGCATATAGAACCCTGTGGGGAAAATGATTGATAAACACAAGCAGGCAAAGAGGATCCACGTGGACCCTAGGGGAATCATTGCCCCCGCCCCTTAGCTCTGTTTGACTGCTTACCTGTGTGGTTCTTTGTTTTTTCTCTGTTTTTTTTTTTCTGGTTTCTTGTTTTTCTTTCCTCTTTACTCTCCCCTTTATATTTTCTTTCATTTTTTAATAATTAGGTGCTGCTAACTTGTCGCTTCTTTGCTGTGCTTCTTCTTCAGTAATTTTCCACTCGCTGTCTATATTGATTTTGTATTCCAAACTACTGCTTATCCTTCCTTCATCTTTCTGCCTTCTGCTTTCTGTTGTGGCTTTTTGATACAACATTTTTCATAGGCCCACAACTTAAGGGTGTCAATTTCCATTCCATCTATTTTGTTTTCTTCTTTTTTTATTAGTATTAACTTTTTCCTTTCAGCCCTTTCTTTACTATTTCTCTCCCTTCTCATAACTCTAGCCTTCTAAATCACTATATATATATATATATATATATATATATATATCCTTCCATTTGATTTCCCAGCCCATTGTAGGAACTCCACTTTTTTCCCTATTACTCTACACTGCCTACACAAGTTAAAGATTCATCTAATTATGACTTATTTGGCCTCTCTTCTAACTTTTATCAATATTACTATTATCCTTCTGCCTTCTTTACATCTTTTGATTCCTCTTGCCCTAATCTTTTGCATTCAAGGGAACATAGAAAGAAGTAAGGAAATAAAATAAGAAGAAAAAGTGTCAAAGAGAAATTTTAACTCACATGGAGATCCACCAGCTAAATAAAACTCTAGAGCATAGAGAAAAGCTAATCAACTGAACAAACCCATCAAGATAATATGATGACCAGTGGGCAAAAAAAAAAAATGACTCTGAGAAACAGGAAAACATGGATCAGTCCAATGAACAAATTAAAAACCAGGAAGCAATGCAGAACATCAAACAACTAACCAAAGCTATCCAAACAAATAACATGGACCAACTTAAAGAAGTGAAGGAAGAGATTATGTATATAAAGAAGACAAGGAGAGAACATACTGAAGAAATTGCAAACATGCCTAAAAAGATAATGGATATGATGGTGAACAATGCACAATCCAAGAAACCAAAAGGACACTGAATTCACATAGCAGCAGATTTGAACAGGCAGAGGAAAGAATTAGTGATATGGAAGACAATACAGCTGAAATCAAAGAGATAGTAGAACAGATAGACAAAAAGATAGAAAAAATCTAGTATGGACCAGGGACTTAACCGATAAAACAAAACACACAATCATACGCATTATGGGCATCCCAGAAGGAGAAGAGAAGGGAAATGGAACAGAAGGAGTGTTGAAGGGAATAATGGCTGAAAACTTCCCACCCCTATTGAGAGAGATGGATGTGCAGATCCAGGAAGCAAAGTTCACCCCTAACAGTATAAATCCTAACAGGCCAAACACAAGACATATTCTTGTCAAAATGTCCAATGCTCAAGACAAAGAGAAAATACTCAAGGCAGCAAGAGAAAAGAGAACCATCATATAAAAGGGAAGCATAATAAGATTAAGTGCTGGTTTCTCAGCTGAAACCATGGAGGCAAGAAGACAGTTGTATGACATAGTCAAAATACTGAAAGAAAAAATATTCCAGCCACGAATTCTCTATCCAACAACACTGGCATTCAAAAATGATGGAGAGTTCAAAACAGTCACAGATAAACAGAAATTAAGAGATTATGCCAAGAAGAAAACAGCACTTCAAGAAATACTAAAGGAATCTCTACAAGTTGAAAGTTAAAAACAAGGGAGAGAGAGCTGGAGGAGAATTTAAAAACAACTGAAAAGACAAAAAGAGGAACAAAACAACATATGACATACATTAACCCAAAGAAAAAATGGTTGATGTAAGAAATTCATTACGAGTAATAACACTGAATGTTAATGAATTAAATTCACCAATCAAGAGACACAGATTGGCAGAACGGATAAGAAAATATTGTCCATCTATATGCTGTCTACAAGAAACCCCCGTTTGACCCAGGAATTAAGGAGGCTGAAAGTGAATGGCTGGAAAACCATTTTACAAGCTAACAATAGTCAAAAAAGGGCAGGAGTAGCTCTTCTAATATCAGACAAAATAGATTTAAATGCAAAACGATTGCAAGAGACAAAGATGGACACTATATTTTAGTAAGATTGGTAAACTCTCAAGAAGAGAGAACAAACATCAACCTTTATGCACCTAATCGGGGTGCCTCAAAATACGTGCGGCAAAATCTGGAAAAACTAAGAGGAGAAATAAATGCCTCCTCAAGTATAGCAGGGGACTTCAACACACCACTATCATCATTATACAGAACATCTTGATGGAGAATCAATAAAGAAATAAAAGCACTCAAAAATACTTTAGAAGACCTGGACTTAATAGACATATACTGAACATTTCACCCAAATACAACAGAATGTACAATCTTCTCTAGGCACATGGAACATACTCCAAAATAGACCACATGCTAGGCCACATAACAGCTCTCAATGAATTCAGAAAAAATTGAGATTATACAAAGTAATTGCTCTGACTACAACGGAATGAAATTGGAAATCATTAAGGGCCAGAGAAATAGGTTAGGCACAAGGATATGGAAGTTAAACAACACACTCTTAGACAAACAGTGGGTCAAAGAGGAAATCTCAAACGAAACCAGTCACTACCTTGAAACTAATGAAAACGACAACACAACATATCAAAACCTATGGGATGCAGCGAAAGCAGTCCTGAGAGGGAAGTTCATAGACATAAATTCATATATTAAAAAAGAAGAACGAGCTAAAATTGAAGACCCAACTGCACACTTGGAGGAATTGGAAAATAAACAACCAACTAAACCTAAAGGAAGTAGAAAGATGGAAATAAAAAAGATTAGAGCAGAACTAAATGAAATAGAGAATAAGAAAGCACTGGAAACAATAGACAAACCAAAACCTCGTTCTTTGAGAATATCAATAAAATTGACATACCCTTAACCAGCCTAACAAAGAAAAAGAGAGAACAGATGCAAATACATAAAATAAAGAATGAGCAAGAGGATATCACTACTGACCCCACAGAAATAAAGTGTATCATAAGAGGATAATTTAAAAAATTGTATGCCAACAAGAATGATAATTTAGAGGAAATGGACAAGTTTCTAGAAACCCACAAACAACCTACATTGATGAAAGAAGATTTAAATGAACACAACAGTCCAATTACAAGTGAAGAGATAGAATCAGTCATCAAAAACCTCCCAACTAAGAAGAGCCCAGTACCAGATGGCTTCACAGCTGAATTCTACTAAACATTCCGGAAAGAGCTAACACCAATTCTACTTAAGCTCTTCGAAAAAAATAGAAGTAGAAGAAATATTGCCTAACTCATTCTACAATGCCAACATTACCCTAATACTAAAACCAAATAAAGATAACACAAGAAAGGAAAATTACAGACCAATTTCTCTAATGAACCTAGATGATAAAATCCTCAACAAAATACTTGCTAATCGCATTCTACAACATATCAAAAGGATTATACAGCAGGACCAAGTGGGTTTCATCCCAGGTATGCAAGGATGGTTCAATATAAGTAAATCAATCAATGTAATACACCACATAAACAGATTGAAAGAAAAAAACACATCATCATCTCTATAGGTGCAGAAAAAGCATTTGACAAAATATAGCATTCTTTCCTCATAATAACACTACAAAAGATAGGAATAGACTGAAACATTCTGAATATGATAAAGGGTATATGAAAATCCAAAGCTAACATCATTTTCAATGGTGAAAACCTAAAAGCCTTCCCTCTGAGATCAGGAACTAGACAAGGAGGCCCACTATCACCACTCCTATTTAATATTGTCTTAGAAGCACTTGCATGAGCACTGAGTCAAGATAGGGACATAAAAGGCATCCAGATTGGAAAAGAAGAAGTAAAAATTTCATTAACATTTTTGTAAGCAAATACACATATATGCATATATATTCATATATCATTTTGCAAATGTTTGTATGTATTGTGAGAATTTAGATTTTTACCCATAATAAAAAAAATCATTATTTGCAGATGACATGATCCTCTACATAGAAAGCCTTGAGAAATCTACCACAAGGCTTCTAGAACATATAAAGTAGTTCAGTAATGTTGCAGGCTATAAATCAATGCTCAAAAATCAGTATCATTTCTGTACACCAATAACGAGCAAACTGCGGAGGAAATCAGGGAAAAAATACCATTTACAAAACTAACTAAAAGAATCAAATACATAAGAATAGATTTAACTAAAGATGTAAAGGACTTATATACAGAAAACAACACAACACTGTTAAAGGAAATCAAAGAAGACTTAAATAAATGGAAAAATATTCCCTGTTCATGGATAGGAAGACTAAACTTCATCAACATATCTATCCTACCCAAACTACTCTACAGATTTAATGCAATCCCAATAAACATCAGCACTGTATTTTTTAAGGAACTGGAAAAACTAACTACAAAATATATTTGGAGAAGCAAGAGGCCCCGAATTGTCAAAGACATAATGAAAGAGAAAAATGAAGTTTGATGTATCACACATCCTGACTTTAAAACATACTACAAAGCTACAGTGATCAAAACTGCATGGTATTGGCCCGAGGGTAGAGCTACTGTCCAATGGAACCGAATTGAGAGTTCAGGTATAGATCCTCGCATATACAGTTATATGATATTTGACAAGGCCATGAAGCCCACTCAGGTGGGAGAGAATGGCCTCTTTAACAAGTGGTGCTTGGAGAACTGGATATCCATATCCAAAAGAATGAGAAAATACCATCTCACACCTTATACAAAAATCAACTCAAGGTGCATCAAAGATCTAAATACAAGTGTCAAAACCATAAAGACCTTGGAAGATAATGTAGGGAAGCATCTAATGGACCTTGTAATAGGTAATGGTTTCATGAACTTTACAGCCAATGTTTGGGCAGCAAGGGAAAAAATAGATAAATGGGATCTCTTCAAAATGAAAAACTTCTGCACCTCAAAGCATGTTATTAAGAAAATAAAAAGGCAGCCTACCCAATGGGAGAAAATATTTGGAAACCATATATCTGATAGGATTCTATTATCCTGCATATATAAATAAATCCTACACCTTGAAAATAAAAAGAAAAACAACCCATTTAAAAAATGGACAAGTGACCTGAAATGACACTTCTCCAATGAAGAGATACAAATGGCTAAAAAGCACATGAAAAAATGCTCAACATCGCTGGCTATCAGGGAAATGCAAATCAAAACTACAATGAGATACCATCTTACACCCATCAGAATGGCAGCTATTAAAAAAACAGCAGACACTAAATGTAGGAGAGGATGTGGAGGAATAGGAACCCTCATCCACTGCTGGTGGGACTTTGGTATGTGGAGGACAGTTTGGCTGTTCCTCAGATACTAATAGATCTTCCATATGATCCAGCAATTCCTCTGCTGGGTATATACCCAGAAGAACTAAAAGCAAAGACACAAACAGATACATGCACACCAATATTTATAGCTGCATTGTTCACCATTGCCAAAAGTTGGAATCAGCCCCAGTGCCCATCAACCGATGAATGGATAAGCAAAATATGGTTCATACATACAATGGAATATTACTCAGCTGTAAGAAGGAATAAGGTGCTAACACATGGAATAACGTGGATGAATCTTGAAGACCTTATGTTGAGTGAAGCAAACCAGGCACTGAAGGATGAGCAGTATATGACCTCACTGATTTGAACTGAGGAAAGTGAGCAGTCTCTGAGAACCATTGTCTGAAAAACAGGTTAACAAGGGACAGTAAGAGTAGAGCAGACTTTGAGCCATCACCCATAAGGATATAATCTATGGTAAAAGAATAGAGTGTAGTTGCATATTGAAGGATAGGACAGATGGGTACTTATATTACTAGGTTTGTTGGTGCAGCATTGACAGGTGGGTAGATTAGAAAGGGCAGGTTCAAATACTCAGGGCATGTAACTATGAATCTTGACATTCCATGAGTCAAGAAAGGGGAGTGTCAAATGCCCCAAGGAGGTGGGGAAGAAGGAACAGTTTAGATCTAATGGGGTATTAAGTGGTCATGAGAAAGGTTCTTCATTACCTTACAGTAATGGGCACAGGACATGGTAAATATCATCAAAACTTATTAAATGGTATCATCTAAATTGTAAACTATGCTGTAAATCATTGACAATGTTTAGTTGCTATATTTTGCCATCTATATAACAGTTATAACAATGCTAACATCCAAAAACAGGGGGCGGATTTAATAAGGGATGGGGAAGGGGGGTTGGTTTGGTACCTGGGAGTCTCTTGTATTCTGTGTGTGATATTGCTGTGACCTAAAACTTCTTTGAAAATTAAATGAAAATTTGGGAGACACGGGATTGAGAGGTGGAATGTGTCACCGCACATCGGACATCAAATAACACAGTGATAAAAGTTCAAAAATAACATATATATATATATTTTTTAAAGGCATCTCTTTTACATTTTTTCCCATAGTTTGAATGTCCCAATCATTATTATATTTTGTTTTGTTTTGTTTTTTGATTGATTGTTTGTCTCTTGTGTGTGTGTGTTTTCCCTGAGTTTCCTTACGTTTGTCTCTTGCATGTAAGCTTATCATTATTTCTTTTTCCTATTAAGTTTATTTGATTATTATATGGGCTCCATGTTCATGGAAGATTTAGATCACAGAAGGGTTACAATGGGTACTGCAGGGGATTATTGGTTGGGGGTGTCTGGGAGTGGAGTTTCATGGGAGTAAGTTCATCTGAATATACATGAAAGATATACAAAATTGTTCAAAAGATCAAAGGATGAGGCATGGTAATGGTGGGTGGTTAAACACTGAATAAATGAGGGAATCTGAATTCCTAGCCTGGAGAGCTCTGCTACATTCTCCAAGGGAGTAGCAACAGTTCTCTGAGTGCAGGAACAGTGTCTGTCAAAAGAGGATGGCCCACTGATGAGTTCCTGTTATTGATGACTACACTTATGAGACTTTGTTCTTGTATAGAAACTGACCTTACTATTATGGGGTGCCTAAGGGTTGCCACCTGAGTGCCTCCTTGTTGCTCAAATGTGGCCTCTCTCTAAGCTAAACTCAGCATATGAATGCATTACATTCCCCCCAAAGTGGGACATGACTCCCGTGGATGAGCCACCCTGGCAATGAGGGAGTAATACCAAGTGCCAACTGGCATCACAACTGGAAAAAGACCCTGAATAAAAGGGGGAAAATGTAAAGACAAATGAGTTCAAGTGGCTAAGAGACTTCAAACAGGGGCGGGAGGTCATCCCAGAGGTAATGCTTATGAACACCTCAGTAAGAGCTCATAGAACATCAAAATGCATATCACCCCACACAGAGGGGCTCCTGAGAGCTCTGGAGACACTCAGGTCCTATATAAGGGTGGATAGCCCCAGAAACTGATGACTTATCTGTGGGCTCAATTTGGGATCTGTGCTCTTGAGAGTGACAGAATTGGACTCAAATAAGTCCTCCCTGCACATGGTTCATCAGTCCCTTATATTCAAACCTATATGTGATTCTGGAGTTTTTAGGTATATTTCCAGAGACTGGAGCCTCTGGCTTACCTATGTGCCAGGTGTGCATGGAATTTCGTTGGAGCTGCAACTCCTACTTTACAGCTCAATGGACTCATCCAAGTCACCTGACGAGGAGACAATGATGGGCAGCGGCCATCCCAAAGAATGGAGAGGGCCTGCATCTGCAGGCAGGATCATCCCACCCACTATATCCATGGGATATAAGCCCTCTCTCACTTGGATTTGGAGTGGACATCACCATCCCAGTCCCCTCAGGACTTGGGGAAGATCTATGGACTAGAGTGAACTTAATGGTATTCTGTTATACACATATGATGATTCTAGCAATTGAAGAAATTATAACAGTGAGGTGGAGATAGTGGCCACTGGACACTTTCTGGACAGAGAGGGGATGTGCAATTGAAATAAAGGGGCTTATCAGGATTTGGAGGTTGTCCTGACTGCTGTTTTGGCAAAAGATGTAGGCCATTTTAAATCAGCACACACCATTCAGAATGGTGTGGAAGAGAGTGTGGTCTATGATGTGAACTGTGGTCTATGGTTGATGGCAAGGCCCCAGGATGTGTAGGTCCATTGAAGTTGATGGGCCACACTTGTGGGAGACTTTAGTGTGGGATGTGGTGGGAGGTGTGGGAGGTGGGGAACATGGGAATCCCTATAGGTTCTGTGTAATATTTAGGTAATCTAAGCACCTCTTAAAATATATATCTATATATATCTATATAGATAAAATTTTTGTAAGCAAATGCACATATATGCATATATATTTATATATCATTTTACAAATACTGGTATGTATTATGAAAAATTAGATTTTTACCCACAATAAAAAAAATCAATCTAATAAGAGGGCTTAACTAAACTAAAGCAATCTAACAAAAAGTGACCTAATTGAAAGATCCCTTATCTGAATCTAACCAAAATGTCCCACATACAAAAGGCTTACACACACAGCAATGCATTAGTAAAACATACATTCCAGGGTCCACACAAGACACAAACAATGGCATTAACCCAGGGCAGAGGGATCAGGAGGGATCTCCTCAGCCTGGGAACTCACGAAGCAGTGGCTGTATTTTGGTTGTGGCCATCATTAAGCAAAAGGGTGTGCTGTCCACCACTGCACTAACCCCTAGAATGTGCCCAAGAAGAATTAAATATACTGTGCTTTTTCCACCAAATCTTAGCTCCAAAATCAGGTATGTAACTCAGAGAGCTGTGCCATTATTCCCATCCCCAGAGCCAGAGTGCACAGATTTGGCCTGGGGGGTGGGTGACAGGAAGCAAGATGTAAAACCAAAAGCACCAAATTTCTTCTCGAAAGAACTGATGACATTTACAACAGAATGGAGAAATTCAACCCTAAGGTTGCTCTCAAAAGCAGTGGAGATCATAGAGGGACTGAGATTTAATTCATCTCAATCTTTCAGTAATAAGTGAAATAAACACTTTTACAGATGAGTAAAAACTAATGAAGTTTGCTAGCAGCAACTCACTTTAAAAGAAAGG
>JAKSZT010054072.1:0-12027 GCA_026826555.1 Tolypeutes matacus | reverse complement strand
TAAAAACTAATGAAGTTTGCTAGCAGCAACTCACTTTAAAAGAAAGGTAAAAGAATATTCTTCAGGCAGAAAGAAAATAATCTTAGAAGATTCAAGATTCAGGATGGATTGAACAATAATATTTGTTAATTAAATTGATATATCTAAGTGACTACTGAATGGATAAAGAAATAATGATATCCATGGCCTGGGACATCAACAAAGGGTTAAAATACAGCATAAAATAATATATAGCATAAGATGTGTAAATGGATATGTAGCAGTTGGATATGGTTTTGAATTCCAATAATAGATATTGGATTATGCTTGTAAACTGATCTGTTAATCTGGGCATGATTAAATTATGATAAGGGCATTTTCTGGGCCTCAGCCGGTACGGCGTTGTGTCCCACCCCTTGGTGGCTGAGTTCTCAAACATAAAAAGAAATGGCAAAGGACAGAGCTAGAGTAGTTTTTGATGTTGGAGTTCTGATGAGCAAGGACAGGAGGCCCAGAGGAAAAGAGACAAGCTGTTCACCTGAAAATTCACAGCTGGACTTGTGGAGAGAGGCAAAGCTTAGAACGCCTCATAGTCTACTCCTGACCTTGTGGAGGAAACAGAAGAGCTGAGTCCAGAGAGAAAGCAGACCTGTGAAGAGAGGAACCCAAGAAGCCTGAACCCTGGCAAATATTGGCAGCTGCCTCAATCGAAGATGGGGTGACAGACTTTGGGGAAGGAAGAAACTTATGCTTTATAGTCTGGCAATTGTAAGCTTCTACCCCAAATAAATACCCTTTTTAAAGAACCACAGATTTCTGGAATTTTGTGTCAGCACCCTTTGGTTGACTAATACAGTTTATAAAATGCTTTAAAATATTATTAGGCAAGGCAATAACAAATAATAAGTGCAGATTTGAAAGGCAAGCAAAAGTTTTATATTTTCCCAGGTAAACTTTAAAGAATATTAAAAACTGCATCTCATCCAAAGAAATAGAAAAAAATTGACCAAAAAGAGTCAGGCAAAACCAAAATATTCAGAATTTCCTGGGTTGCCATTTAGCCTTTGTTCTGGTTCCGACTTACTCATGCATGTTTGGAAACATAATTCTTATGCTTCAGAAGCCTGAATGTTCCAGGGTTGATTTATGGGGTGTTGATTTGTCCCCATCATGGATCAAGTGCTGTATCACTTCCCAATTTCCTAGTTATGAAGTATTCAATCAGGATGTGATGCTCATTTGAAACAAGAAGAGCCATGACTGATTGTAACAATAGAAAGGAGATATTGTTGCACTTCCTAAATTGGATGCTTAGATGATTGATATAGGATCTTTGCTGTTTCCTAATGAGTGCATTCAATGCTATAAATTTCCCTCTAAGCACTGCTTTTACTGCACCCCACAAACTGTGAAGAAGCCGTGGACATTCAGAAGCAGAAAGAACCACAAACAAAAGGCTTGTGTGTGAAGCTTGATCCACTTCCAGAACAGTACAGACTTAAGATGAAGGCAGAGAATGTAAGAAAGTTGGGAAAATATGTTCTTTGACCACAAGCATTGTATCCTCCACATAACACTTCTATGAATGTAATTTCACTTTGGAGAAATTTGCACCATTCTTACCAATTCATGAGGGAAACTATGTAAGGAAAAAAGAAGGAAGACAACGACTTTTGCCAGGTTTCCCCACATGGTAGTCCTCACGTTTAAGGGCAATTATTGTGAAGTTTTCTTGGAAATTCAGCTTCATGAGATACCTGAGAATTAATCCTTCAGAGAAACCATTTGGGATTTCATGAATTTGTGAAACCTAGAGCCACATCAAAGAAACATGCAAGTGTGAAACCCCGTGTATGTAAAAAATATGGGAAATCATTCAGCCAGGCATTAAATCGCATTGAGCATGAAATAGTCATACATTAGTTAGTATTGTAATGAGTATGGGAATGTTTCATCGACACAAAACCTCATGGAATATGAGAAAATTCAAACTAGAGAGAAACCATATGTGAGTCCTGAATGTATTCTGCTCTTTACAGTCATTTTTTAACTCCTCATTTTAAAAGCCACACAGGGAACAAGCATAGAAATGTAATACATGTGAGATAGTATTCAATCTGACAGAAAACCTCTTTATTCATCAGAAAATTCTTACTGAAAATAAATCATATATATGTGGAAAAGCTTTAATACAAATGTCAAATTTCAGATACAAGAGTTCCTACTGCAAAGAAACCCTATGCATGTAAGGCATGTGAAAACACCTTAGGTAAAATCATATCTCATAGAATGTGAAAAAACTCTTAATGGACAGAAACAAAATGAATGTAAAGAATGCACAAAAGCCTTCAGCCAAAAGCAATACTTCATTAAACATCAGAGCATTCATTCTGGAGAAAAACCCTCTATATGCAATGTATTTAGAAAAACCTTCAACCAGAAGGAAAACCTCATTAACCCTCTGAGAATACATAGTGGAGAGAAATGCTATGAATGTGTTGGATGTGGGAAAGCTTTCATTGAGAAATCAAGCCTCATTACACACCAGAGAAGACAGACTGGAGAGAAACCCAATATATGAAAGGAATGCAGGAAAGCCTTCAGTAGCAAATCAAATCTCACTTACCATGAGAAAATTCATAGTGGATGGAAACCCTGTATATGTAAGGAATGTGGAATAGCCTTCATCTAGAAGTAGTGTCTCATTAAACATTACAATATTCATACTGGAGAGAAACCCTGTGAATATAATGAATGTGAATGTCCAAAGAATCTCCACCTCCAGTCTGTGCAACTTGTTGCCAATCTTTTAAGGAAGCGGTTGTAACTGTGCAATTCGGGATGTTTTTCTCCTCATGGAAAATTGCAGTGGCAGTTTATTCTGCGATCTGCTCCTCCCACATCTTCTTCCACACTCATCTGTGTCTAATTTGTTACCCCTAATTTATGCATCAAAATTCGCGATTTCTCTTTCTTTCTCTAAAGACAGACTTTCTACTTATTTCAAATTATCCTGGTGGTTTTCACTGGTTCTTCAATCGATTACATTCTGGGTAAGCATTTAAAAGATTACCACTTTAAAAATCATGCTGCCCATTATTGTAGCATTTTCTTTCTTATTTTTCTCTTTTTTATTGTGGGTAAAAATAAAATTTTTCACAGTACCTATTAATATTTGTAAATGATATACAAATATAAATGCATATATGTGCATTTGCTTACATAAATGTTATTTCTTTACATATATTATTTTTAAAGGTGTTTAGATTACCTAAATATTACACAGAAATTACAGGTTTTCCCATGTTCCCCACCTCCCACATCTCCCACAACATCCCACACAAACATCCTTCATCATTGTGGCACATCACCCGTAATGGATATACACATCTTGGGGCCTTGCCACCAAGTATATACTATATTTCACATTGTAGACCATACTCTCTCCCACCCAGTTCTGCATGGTGTATGCTGATGTAATGTGGCCTTCATCCGTTTTTGAAATGCCATTCAGGACAACCCCCAAGTCCCGAAAATGCCAAAGTATTTCAACTGCCCTTCCCCACCCTGCCTGAAATGATCCAATGGCCACCAGCTCCACCTCACTGTTATAATTTCTTCCATTGCTTGAATCACAATATGTCTACATGTGAATACCATTAAGTCCACTCTAGTTCATAGCTCTTCCCCGCATCCTGAGGAGATTGGGATGGTGATATCCACTCCACCTCCAAGTGAGAGAGGTTATATCCCATTGATACAGTGGATAGGATTATCCTGCCTGCAGCTGCAGGCCCTCACCCTTCCCTGGGATGGCCATTGCCCATCGCCATCTCCTCACCATGTGACTTAGATGAGCCCATTTTGCTGTAGGGTAGAGGTTGAAGCTCCACCAAGATTCCAGGCACAGCTGGCACAAAGGTAGGCCAGAGGCCCCAGTCTCTGGAAGTACACTGAAAACTCCACCACCACATATAGGTTTGAATAGAAGGGACTGATGGATCAGGTGCAGGGAGGACTTATTTGGGTCCAACTCTGTCACTCTCAGGAGCACAGATTCCAAAGTGGAGCCCACTAATAAGGTATCAATCTCTGGGGCTATCCCCACTTACGCAGGACCTGGGGGTCTCCAGAGCCCTCAGGAGCCCCTCTGTGTGGGGTGATATTCACTTTGGTGTTCTATGGGATCCTACTGAGGTGTGTGTAAGCATTATTTCTGGGATGACCTCTTGACTCTCTTTGAAGTCTCGTAGCCACATGAACTCATTTCTCTTTACCTTTTCCCCCTTTATTCAAAATCTTTTTCCAATTGTGTTGCCAGTTTGCACTTGGTATTAATCCCTCATTGCCAGTGATGCTAATCCCCGGAGTCATGTCCCATGTTGGATGGAAGGTAATGCATTCATATGCTGAGTTTGGCTTAGAGAGAGGCCATATTTGAGCAACAAATAGCCTCTCATGTCACAACCCTTAGGCACCCCATAACAGTAGGCTAAGTTTCAATTACAAGAGCAAAGACTCATGAGGTTTGTCTTCAATAACAAGAACCCATCAGTTAACCTTTTGCCAGACACTGCTTCTACACTCAGGAGATTGTTGCCACTCCCTTGGAGAATGTGGCAGAGCTCTCCAGGCTGGGAATTCAGATTCCCTCATTTATTGAGTGATTGTCTACCCACCATGACCATGCCCCATCCCTTGATCATTTGAACAATTTATATATCTTTCATGCATATTCAGGTGAACTTACTTCTGGGAATCCCCCGTCCCAGATATCCCCCACCAATGATCAACTGCAGCCCTCATTGTACCCTTCTGTGATCTAAACCTTCCTTGAACATGAAGCCCATATAATAAGCAAATACAATTAATAGGAAAAAAAATAATAATGATAACTTTAAATTCAAGTGATAAGTACAAGGAAACTCAGAAGGTAAAAACACTAAACTAAAAATAAAATATAATTAGCAGATTGGTCATTCAATAAAATGGGGAAAAAACAAAAAAAATTCCTTTTTTAGAAAAATTATTCTTTTTTTATCACTGTATGATCAGGTATCTAGTGTAATGTGACACCATCTCCCTATCATTCCCCAGTGTCTCCCAATTTTTCATTTAATTTTCAAAGAAGTTTTAGGTCACAACAAAGTCACACACAGAATACTAGAGACTCCCACATACCCAAACTCCCTCCTCTTTCACCACCCCATATTAAAACCTTTTTAATGGATGTTAACATTGTTATAACTGTTATAGAGATAGTAAAATATAGCAACTAAACATTGTCAGTGATTTACATTATAGTTTGCAATTTAGAGGATAAAGTTTAATAATTTTCGATATTTACCATGTCCTATGTCCATTACTGTAAGGTAATGAAAAACCTTTCCCATGACCCCTAAATACCCTATTTGATCTTAACTGTTCCTTTCTCCCATCCCCCTGGGGCATATGAAACTCCCCTGTCTTGACTCATGGAATGACAAGATTCATAGTTACATGCCCCGTGTACTTCAACCTGCCCTTCCTAATCTATCCACCTGTGAACCCTGCACCAACAAACACAGTAATGTCACTACCCATCTGTCCTATCCTTCATATGAAACTATACTCTATCCTTTTAACAGAGATTATGTCCATTTGGGTGATGGCTCACAGCCACTCTTCTCTTTCTTTCCCCTGTTTACCTATCTTTCAGACAATGCTTCTCAGAGACTGATCACCTTCCTCAGTTCAAATCAGTGAAGTCATATACTGTTCATCCTACAATGCCTGGCTTGCTTCACTCAACATAAGGTCTTCAAGATTCATCCATGTTATTCCGTGTGTTAGCACTTTATTCCTTCTTAAAGCAGAGTAATATTCCATTATATGTATGTACCACATTTTGCTTATCCATTCCTCTGTTGATGGGCACCAGTGCTGATTCTAACTATTGGCAATGGTGAAAAATGCTGCTATGAACATTGGTGGGTGTATATCTCTTCGTGTCTTTGCTTTCAGTCTTTCTGGGTATAGAACCAGCAGTGGAAATGCTATATCATACAGAAAATTTATTGTTAGTTTTCTGAGAAACCGCCAAACTGTCCTCCACAATGGCTGGGGCATTGAACAATCCCACCAGCAGTGAAAGAGGGTTCCTATCCTCCACATCCTCTCCACTTAGAGTCTGCTGTTTTTTTTTTAATAGCTGCCACTATCATGGGAGAAAGATGGTATCTCATTGTAGTTTTCATTTGCAATTCCCTGATAGCAAATGATGTTGAGCATTTTTCATGTGCTTTTTAGCCAGTTTTATTTATTTCTTACTTGGATGTTGAAAATGATGCTGAGAGCCAGAACATAAATGGTTAAGCATTTTAAAAGTATGCTTGCTGACAGAGAAACATTAGTAAATATCTCCAAGTACAATACATGCTGCAGACATCAGTGGGAGGAGGCAGAGTGGAAAGAACACACCACTAAGATGTTATTGTCTGAATTCCCAAGAAAGATTGTCTGGGAACACAGAAAGAGTCAGCGCTCTCACATACCAAGCTGAGGAACTAGTGAAGGATGCCCTAGTTTTGTTATCATCTTTGTAGTATAAAAAGGAGCTTCCGCCTAAATATACTTGCTAGAATTCCACATGCAGTCAGTTCTACTGATGCAAATCTTTCTTTGGATCATTCTAAGCACCATCTAACTCAGATGGCAGACAACCTGGGGCACGACTAGTCTTTTCTCTGGATCAGTGCCATGGAAACAAGGACTGCTGGGTCGGACCATCCTTGCATTCTGTTGGTGAGTCAAATAATCTTGATTGTAAGGGTAATGGTTAGTGAACTCGGGTAGAGGAATATTCCCAAGTTTTGAAGACCCATGTAATATTTTGGGTATCTAAGCACCTCTTAAAATATATTTATATATATACATAAATAACATTTTTGTAAGCAAATGCACATATTTGCATATACATTTATATGTCATTTTGCAAATGTTGGTATGTATTGTGAAAATTTTGATTTTTATCCACAATAAAAAAAATTAAAAAATTAAAAATAAAAAATAATAAAAAAAATTAAAGAATACAGGGATATCTGTGATGACCATAGAGTTACAAAAACTCTTTTCTCTTGTACAAAACATTGTATGTATGGTCTTTCTATTGTCTTATTTCTGTTGCTCTTGAACCATTACAGTGAGATGAAAATGAAGATATTAAAATGGATACTGCTATTGCAAGCACTGTAGCAGAACAAGTTAATAATGATATTAATGAAAATATACATAAAAAATTAATGAATTGGCAAAACCAGATAAACTCATGTCTAATAAAAAGAAAAAAAAAAAGAAAAAGGAATTTTATGAAACTTTTCCAGTGTTCATTAAGCCGTCCACTCCAAATGATGATTTATTGTCTTTTGAACCAGCATCTGTGCCTCCTAAGGTATCTACTGATCCATTTTTTACAACATTTGATGACCCTCCAACAGTTTCTGTTTTTGTCCCAGCAACATCCTCTTCAATTTTGAAAAGTATAGCACAGGGATGTAGAGAAAGAAATTCAGAGTCTATGCAATTTTTTTTTACTTTTCCAGTAACAATAATTCAAATTTCAGTAGATGCTAACAGTCCCCAAGGGGTGTACAATATGAGCATGCTCCTATTCCTTTTAAAGCTATCAAAGAATTAAAATAAGCATGCACTCAATATGGTGTAAATTCTCCTTATGCTCAAGAACTGGTGCAAGGAATGGCACAAGCAAACAGATTAATACACTGGACTGGAATTTGTTAGTTCAGAATTCAGCAGAATTTTTAAAATTTAAAACTTGGTGGGCTGATGAAGCTAATATTGTAGCACGATGAAATCAACAGCAAAATCCACCAGTGCCTATTACTGCTTAACAAATATTAGGAACAGGTCAATGGGCGGGGATTCCTCGCCAAGCTCAATACGATGATATTGCCATTGTACAAGTGCGATTTGCTGCCTAGCTGCCTGGCAATGAATCTCCACACCTGGATACACAGTACAATCATTTTCAAAGATTTTTCAAGGAAATACTGAACCCTATGCTGAAATTGTAGCAAGGCTGACAGATGTAGTCAACAAGAGATGAACTCAAAATGATCTAAAAGAAATGCTTATTCTCATGTTGGCTTTTCATTATGCTAACAGTGAATTTAAAAAGGTTTTATGTCTGATAAAGGCAAATGGAAGAACTTTACAGTATTATATAAAAATATGCCAAATTATTGGGCCTAATACTTATAACATGAACCTTTTTGCAACTGTTCAAAAGGGATGAGGTCCTATGATTAATAATTTAAATTGCTTTAAATGTGGGAAACCAGGAGATATGAAAAAGATTGCCAGACCAAAACTAGTGTAAGTGCACGATTTAATGGCTATAATAAATCAATACCAAGTCATGTGTGTCTGAAATGCCTAAAAGTGTTACACTGGGCCAAGGATTGCCACTCTAAATATCATAAAAATGATAGTCTCTTTAATAAGTTGGGATACTTCCAAGGGGCTTTGCCCAAAGCCCTCAGACAAAGAGTATGAGCACATTTTCCAGCCTTGCTCAAATTTACCTAGTCAGCAACAGAGCAGTTCACTCCAGCCTGTAACAGAACTTAAGGCAGTTACCAAAAGCAGTACAGCTGTTGCTCCTTCCTCACCTGAAACTAAGTTTATAAGTCCTTCACTAGTATGCACAAATTTATGAACAGGAATTAAAAGGCCTATTGCAGAAATCTGAACTTTGAGCCTAAGTGTACTCCTAAGGAGTAGTAATCCAAAATATATATGTTGAATATCTGTATAAACTGCTAAATTTGAGCTTAACTGTATTTATGCTGTTTAAGTTGTACTGGCTGATTGCTGACTACGATCAAATGTGTTTCAAAGAACAAGCTTTTATATTACAGTTAACACAGATTCCAGAAAAAATCTTAAGCACAGTAAAATCAAAGATGTGAAATGATGGAGGGCTTGAAGACAGCCATATAAAGGGAATGAAAATTATGGGTCAAAGTAGTAAGCTTTATGTTTCTGTTAGTGTGTCATAATTATTTTTTATATGTCTGTACATTGTCAGTGTATATTTTGATTCTCTGGATGGTAATATTAAATTGATAAATGAAGATTATTATAAGAGATCTATACAAATGGCCAAAAATAAAACAAGCACTTATATTAATAAATAAATATGGATATTAGTTTAAAATAATAAAAAATAGTTATACTAAAATTAAATCATTTTTCTAGAAATTTGTTTAATGTTGATGGTAATTATAAGTTGTCAGAAGTTTGCTTGTATGCAGTTTCCAAAATCATTGTGGTAACTTAAGTATGGAAAATATATAGAATGTGCTTTTATTATTAAACAAAAGAAAGTCATTTTTTCCTAAGATAAAAATAACTAGTTATTAAAACAAAGTAAAATATGGGACAAAACCTGAATAAATATAAAAGTGCAAAAGACTTAAAAAGGAATTTTTGTGGTCAAAGGTAAATAAAATTTAAGCAGTTTATCTATAAATATTTAAAAGCTTTAATGTCAAGCAATGTAATAATATAAACTTAAAGTTTTATTCTTTCACAAGTTCCTCAAGTCAGTAATCTGTTGTAGTAAGTTTAAAAAGTTTTTCTCCTCAATAATCAGTATGTAATAAAGAAAGTCTGTTTTATCAAAATAGCTTCTTGTACTTTAATCTTATAGTTTCCATGAAGATACAGGTCTTATCAATTTTAAAAAGAACACAATATTTGAACATGCTTTCTCAAAGTCAAATCCTGAAAGATAGCTTTTATTTCAAACTGTCACAAACAACTTGGTCTTTTACCTAAAAAACAAGTAAAATACTAAAAATAGTTAAGGTCATGTGATATCAGTTGAATGATGTATTTAAAACTGTTGTATAATTAAAAGCCCCAATTATAATTATAATGTTAACAACAAAACCAATGTAAGTATTAAAATTACAATTTAATGTATTACCCCACAGCCCAAATAGGAAATACTAATTTGTGTTTACCTATGCCTCAAACTATGCAAAATAAAAAAATTGAGGACATTCTAATCATGCTGCTAAGAATGATAAATGCTTAAGAAATAAAAGTTTATTCATTGGGTGTCTGTTGTATAATCTGCTGTAGTTATGAATTATGTATAATATACTTCAATACTAATCAAAACTTCAATACAATACTTTGCAGAAATAAATAATTTAATAACTTTTTGTTACACATGAAGGTATTTTATTAAGTATATATATAAATCTTTTGTTTTAAATTTGAACAGTCTTGAAACTAAATATCTTTAAAAAATAAAAAATGTTTAGTAAGTATTGTTCAAGCCTAAAAGTAAAGCATCATGCAGAAAACTTTGTTACTCAACAAACCAATGCCTTGCTAGTTAACACTTTTCACTTTACAAAAAAATATTGGAAATTAAAATAGTAAGCACATCAAGGACGTTTTGTAAAAAAAAAATTTTAAAAAGTGCATTTCAACAGGTGTTGTATTCCTTCTTCTGGGAGCTGGCCACTCTACCAGGGATTGATGCATAAAACTTAAATTGTACTGCCAAGGGAGTGTTGTGTTCATTCCTCAGGAGGCTGGCCCCTTCCTCAGTAATTAGCAAAATACTCACAAGTTGGCCTCTATATTATCAAATCCATTAATCCTAAACACAGTCAACCAAAACTCTAGTATCAGTTGATAAATCAACACTTCCCATCTAAATGATAATATTAGTAAGTATATATATAAAACTGCTCTGTTTATCTGTCATTCTGTAACTTTGTTCACTATTGACTTAATCTTTTACTTAGTTATGTTATTTGTTTCTCCCCCTAATTGTCAATATAAGCTTATTAAACTAAATATATATTAACATTTATCTTGTATCTATCCAGGTCTCTAGCCAAAAATAAGCCAAGCATATCAGTGTATCCCCTGATTTATTAACCCTGTGAATGTATGTATATTTATCAAAAAAAATTAAGTTAAATATTTATAAATTCTACAAAAACAAAAAAGGGGGAAATGTGAGGTGCAAGAAAGAACAATTATATCAAGCAGTATTTACAATACGTTTTTTAAGCCAAAGGTCACAATTATATACATCAGCAGCAGAGCATTTCTGGCAAAAATCAGGCAATAATACAGAAACAAATATTGGACACCTAGTTTACTGAAAGCATAAAAATAATAATCAATGGAATAAGGCCAAAGTTAAGTCAGGATATAGGGACAAGGTTTTGCTGTTTACATTACAGATAAAGGATAACAGATTTGAGTCCTGTCCAGATGTCTGAAACCTAGACATAAGCAAGCCAAAGAAGCTGACACAAAAAGCAGAAAAGATGGTAACTACTAACTGTGTAACTCTAACACAGTTATTTCTTGTTATGCTTACCTTGACAACCACAGCAGTAAGTAATACATTTTCACATAATTATACATTTTGGGCTTATATTACTAATTCATTACTTTTAGAGTTGTTGACTTAAGGGGACAAATCCTACCTGGTTTATATTAATCAGTCTTTTGATTTTCCTGGGCTCATTGATTCTTGCCTTCCTCTAAAACTTGATGAGAAAGGGAAATTTATTGAAAATTTAACCTTGATTTTTCTTGAATGACCTAACTGCATAGGATCCATTGACCCATGTATACAGCCCCAAAATCATAGTACAAAATGATAAATGGCATACATACCATGTTTCACCTGAGGTTGTGCTCTATAATAATTCCTATAGAATTGTAAAGAATTGGACCCTTATAGGGATACCGAAACCTAATGTAAACACAACCATAAGTTGAAAAATTAGTAATTCAACAAAAACTACTAATGAGAGCTATCATTATTTTTAGAATTTTGGGTACATCATAAGTATAATTACGTCACTAGATTGGACTTCTCAGGGAAGATTTATGCCACAACTATGGGACACTAAACTTAACAAAACTAAAAATTATTTGTGGAAAAAGTTTTCGGGAACTAGCCCAATTTTTGAATGACAAGGCAGTAAAACTAATATTACCAGTTTC
>JAKSZT010054071.1:184150-199892 GCA_026826555.1 Tolypeutes matacus | reverse complement strand
GATGGGAAATGGCCATCCCAGGGAATGGAGAGGGCCTGCATCTGCAGACAGGATCATCCCACCCACCATATCCATGGGATATAAGCCCTCTCTCACTTGGAGTTGGAGTGGACATCACCATCCCAGTCGCCTCTGGATTGGGGGAAGAACTATGGACTAGAGTGGACTTGATGGTATTCTCTTGCTCACATATGGTGATTCTTGCAATGCAAGAAATTATAACAATGAGGTGGAAAAAAAAAAAAATATATATATATATATAAAAGACATCACCTTGGGCCAAGAGAGGAGCTCAACCCATGTGTACAGAGAGGGTGAATTTGCCACAGCAGTTGAAGAGGTGGATGTTCCCACCCAATGTTCTGGAAGAGTTTTTTCCATCCCAGAGTAAAGAGAGGGTGGACCATATTCCTCAAGGATTAGGGCAGTTAAGGTCACCACCTCATAGGTCTGAGCGGGGTGTGCCTGTCCTCCATAGATTAGGGAACGTCAGGGGGTCAAGTGGTTACTCTGAGAGTGTTGTGCCTGTATGCCCAAGGTTAGGAAAGGCCAGGTGGTCAACTCATTGCTCTGAGAGGATTGAGCCTGTATACCAAAATTTAGGGGGAATGTTGTCTTCACCTCACTGTACTAGGGGCCTAAAACTCTAACCCAAAGATTGGGTAAGGTGTGGCAATCATTCCAATGCTTTTGGAGTGTAAGGTCTAGAGCTTGATAGATACCCAGATGATTGATGAGCATGGTACCAAGAAATGGCCATTGGGCAAGCCTGTGGAAAGTGTGGGTCCATCATCTTAAGAATGACTCTCTGACTTTGAAATCAAATGGAAGATGCCCATAGGGTTAATGAACTTTAGAGAACCAATGACTCTTTTTCCCCAATTTCTCCTTATGTTAATGAAATTGTCTATCTTTTGTTTGTCCATTTGTATATTGGAAGTAGTTAAATGGTTTTGTAAGTTTCAGAGGACTACAGCAGATGGGACTTTGCCTCAAGACAAACTGTATTTCTTTAAACTGATTGCGACATGGTTCTGTATTTAGCATTGTACTAATTTAAGGATTTTTGAATATTGGAATGTATTTTTGGAATTCAGAGTGTGAAGTGTAGCCATTTGATATAGTTATGAATTCTAAAAATAGTTATTGGATTATGTTTGTAAATTGGTCTGTTCCTCTGGGCATGATTAAATTATGATTAGGGCTTTGATTGGGCCATGTCAATAGGGCATTAAGCCCCTCCCCTTGGTGTGTGTGGTCTCAAAATAAAAGATATGGCAAAGGACAGAGTTGGAATTTTTTGATCTTGGAGATCTGATATGGAGTTTTAATGCTGGAGCCCAGGAAATTAAGCACAGAGAGGAGCTTGGTTGTAAGGAAGGAGAGAAGGCTCTGAGAAAAGAGATAAGCCATGGTCTGATAGTCTACAGTTGGCCTTGTGGAGTGAAGTAGGCTTGAGTCCAGAGAGAGGCAAGCCCCAGGAAGAGAGGAACACAGGAAGCCTGAACCCTGGCAGACGTCAGCAGCCATCTTGTTCCAAAACATGGCAATAGACTTAGTGAGGGAAGTAACTTATGGTTTATGGCCTGGTAACTGTAAACTTCTACCTCAAATAAATACCCTTTATAAAGACCAACAGATTTCTGTCATTTTGCATCTGCATCCCTTTGGCTGACTAATACAGTTAGTGAGACAAAATATTTAAACTACTGAAGGAAAAATGTGAAATTCACAAATAGTTGGAAATTAAGGAATTGATACTTCAACAACCAATGGATTAGAGAAGAAACCTAAAGAGATATTAGGCATTCAAGAATCAGGCCTTCCCCCAGAACAACCATTAAGCTCACAAGAACTATCTGAAATAATTTTGAAACACTGGAGTCCAGAAAAACACTGATCAGCATCCAGGGAAGAGTGGGAGGAAGAGGCTGATATACAGTGATAAAGAACAGTACATTTTTCTCTCTATGAGGAAGCTGGTGGTTCTCATTCCCCATTCTCATGGCTGGCCACCTTGGGGGTCCAGTACCTGGCTAGCTTCCTGGTCAAAGAAAGGGATATAAAATGTTTCCCCCAAAATACTGTTGGGCACAGCCAATCACTAATCATGGCTTTTGATTACACATTGCTAAAATAAATTAAAAGCTAAATAAATAGAAGGACATTCTTTTTTCATGGATTGGAAGACTAAATATCATTAAAATGTCATATGATCCTTCTGTTTCTAATTTTCCTTTTCCTTGACTGGGTGCTTGCCCTGTCCATTAATTACTTTCTGGATCTTTAAGAAAATAGTTCTGCTATTTGTTTGTTATTTGTTATTCAATATTTCTGTGGCGGTATTGAGTCATTGAACATCTCACTTTGTCATCTTGATTGGGGCAGGTTATTATTGTATCATTCATATTGGACAATAATGTCCACAATCTGTGACCATCCATATTCCTCTGTCACAGACTTCCTTGTCACCAGTTGTATCCAACAAACCTCTTAGCCACTGCCCATGAATTTATGTAGATTAATGTCTTGATATACATCCTTCCAGCAAAATTAAATCAAATATATGTATTCATAATGTGCTGCACACTGAATTGATATTTATTTACCAGTAACCTTCAGAGCTATTCCTAAGAGGAAATGCTACATTCCACCCATCCAAATTCAGATTTGCCAGCTTATTGCCCAGATGATTTTTAAACTCAAAAGCTCACTTTTAAATGGTCTTATGGAATTCTCCATATGGTCATAATTTGATGAAAATGTATATATTCAGCACAGTAGATCTTTTGTAAAGCTTAGAAAACTGTTCATGAAAAAATGTCAATTTTTTTTTTTCTGGAACAGCTTGAGTCATCAACTGCATGATGGAGTTCTGTGATAAATACCCATATTTATGTTTTGGTGAATTTGTTTTAACACAGCTCATGATGGGGAACCTAGGTTACATGATAGCTGGTAGTCTGTGGTGAACATTTAATTATAAGCCAAGGAAGAATAGCAAGCCACTTCTGCAGAAGTGGGTATGATGTTGTTCCAAACCTTTAAATATTTGTCTGTAATTTTGCATGTGTTTGAACTACCAGTGACACTATGCAGTATTCCCATATGTCACAGCATTACAACTGGAATTGGATCTGGTGGGTCAAATGGTCCAAAGATAGATTTTCTTACACAGTGAACTTGATCTTGTTTAGATAAGGTAGTAATGATAGGCTGCTGAGACATAGAGGGGGTTTTGTAATAGCTATGGAAAAAAAGGAGTAGAAAGAAAAATATATTAACCTGGAAGGTCTTGTCATTTATTTAGGTATTGTTTAATTTCACTCAGCAGTGTATTGTGGTTGTAAATGTTCACATCTTACACCTCTTTGATTAAGTTTGTTCCCAGATATTTTATTTTTTTAGATGTCATTATAAATGGTATTGGTATCACAATTTCCTTTTTGCATTATTGATGGAAATTCCACTTATAGGTATATACCTAAGAGAATTTAAACTAGAGAAACATACACATACTTGTACACCAAAGATGGAACAACCCAAGAGTCTACTAATGGATGAAGGGGAAAACAAAATGTGGTATGAAAATACAATGGAATATTCTTCAAGCTAAAAATGAATGAAATTTTGATACATGCTAACAACATGGATGTACCCTGAAAGCATTGCTTTGCATGGTATAAGCTAGATGCAAAAGAACATAGGTGTAAATACACACATATAAAATATTTAATAAGGAAATTAAATAGAATAGAAAGTAGACTTAAAGCTACCAGGAGTATGAGGTGGGGAAGATTGGGAGTTATTGCTCAATAAGGGCATAGTTTCATTACACAGTCATGAAAGTCTTGGCAATCGACAGATGTGGTGGTAGCACCACACGTTGAATATAATTAATACCCCTGAAGGGTACAATTAAAGTTATTAAAATGGGAAATTTTCTGTTTTATATATATATATATAATCACTACAATACATTACATATATAGTCAACAAAAGAATATAAAGGAAAACTCTGTAACTGCAGCTGAAATCTATTTCTCTATTTCCTGCATAAGCCAAATAAGTGGGTTGAATAGGGAAGTTATAACAGTAACCATCCCTATATACATACTCTCTTTTATGATGACATTATTTTTCCCCCAGGTTTTTGTTATAACTTTTTGTTTATTGTTTTTGAAGGAAGTGTCAGTATCTATGAATTCTATTCCACTCTATCATACCAAGGCCTAACCAACTTTCATCAATTCACCTCTATATACTCCTGTAAAATTGGTGGACCACATAAATGTTTTGGATCTAGAAGACTTAGGGACTCTTTAGAAAGTGTGTCTATTACCTGCTCCAATATTCTGGATATTTCCATTTCCCCAAAATACAATCAACACTGTAAATGGTCTCAGGTCCATTTGAGGCAAGCTACCAAGAATTTACACACACACACACACACACACACACTTGACATTGTTTATGTATCTCTCTCTCTCTATATATATATATACTTGGAATTGTTTTAGGTACTATCCTTGAGGGTTTCTACCCTTCTTTTTTTCCCCATTTTTCCATGTTGTCTATCAGCAACATTGGAAGCTCTCACTTATGATTTCAGTCCCTAGCACCAATGTAGCTGAGTTTCAAGATACTCACATGCATTAGTTTGTAATTTGTTATCTATGCACACATCTGTGTGACTCAGTAACTCCATTTCTTATTTCCATTTCCAAGTCTTATAAATGACTCTCATTGATGAAGCTTAACCATGAACTATAAAGAGAATGAGATCCTGGGGAATGTAATTGCACACTTCTCTCTTCATGCAGGTAAGATATAGGCCTGGGTGGAAATAATACCAACCTGACAAAACATTACATGACACATGATGTTTGACGCTAAATTCGAAGTGCTATTTGTGGAAGTAAGCATGCCCCTTATATAGAAAGGGAATTTTTAATAGAAAATTCCTCTTTCCTAATATTTTCTATTGAATGCAAAAACAGTTAAAAATCTTGAGTTTTCTTCAAGGAAAATCATAAACTATTATTTCACATTCATAAGGGTGACTAATTATTTAAAATAATGATGCTGAATATAAAATATTAAAGAATAAATTGCTTCCAAATTTCTTTTCAAACTATTTTTGTTTTATTAACAATAGTGCTGATATATTTGTCTTGATTTTTCAAAATATTTTCATAGCTCTTCCACAACAAATTTGGTTGAAAATAAGGAGAGAACTTGATGTGTGTGGGAGTACATTCCAATTGCACATCCTTATGTATTGGATTTCAACTCTATATTTTACAATTACCCTAATAAAATATTAAAATGCCAAACCACAATTTTGGTGATATATCAAATGTGTGGCTATAAAACATGGCAGGAAAGAGTACAGGACCTGGTATAGGATACATATGTTCAAATGCTAGCTCCTCTATTTCTCTATGGTAAAACTTAGGCAAACTGTATGCTGTTAAATACAGTCATTATTCATAGTGTCTTTTGAAGAAGAGCATTGGGATGTGTGAGAAATATATATATATATAAAATCACTTGAAATTCTGACTAACATATAGAAAGCACTCAATGAATATTAACATTAGTTGACTATAATATAAAAACAGATGTGATGGATGTAAGTTTTAACTGCCTTATTCTTGTTTGTTCTTTCTCTTTACCATTGCAAAATACAGAGGGACAAAATTAATGTAAGTCAGATGATGATGAGACACCACCCCCATTTGTTGGGTCATGGTATGATTGCTTCTAACTGGATAAAGTCTGCAGCACATCCCTGAGCATGATATAAGCTTGTACCCCAATTTTGGCACTTGGCATTTGTTACCAGGTACTGAAACTTGTAATTAAGAAAATCCTACTAAAGCAATGAAGTGTAAAAACCAGCTTCAAATGGTTCCTCACACCTGTGCAGAAGAAACTTTTAGTTGTCCTTATCTGAACTTCCTTATTTATTATAGTAAAATCCCCACCCTGGTTGGAGCTTACCCACACTTTCGGTGATCATGCAATGTATGTGTAAGCAAGATTTGTAAAACATACTGATCACACAATTATATAACCAGCCATGTGTGTCCATTCATATGCACAAAAGCTAATACATAATCAAAAGAAGATGCTAAATAGAAACTTAGGCATTTAAGCAAGAGTGCAACCACAACTCGAGGAGTTGGGTATGAGTTGTTTTATGCTGACCTTGACTTCTTGTCTCTACAGACACAATAAATGTAACTTCTGCCTAACTCTCATGTTGAACTTTTCTACTTGTCATCTCTGGTTATCTGAAAAGGTCCTGTTTTGGGGCCTACCAGATGGAAGAAAAATCCCTCTGCCTTGCAGGCACCCTAAAATCAGCATTACCCCAACTACCCTCACCATATGACTTATTCCTTCCTCAATAAATAGTCCAAACCCAGACAGAAGCTTCATTCTGAAATCATCACTGAATTCTTGGGAAGGTTATAATTTTTCTGCCACTGCCCTCTAGATAAGTAGATAGATAGATACATAGACCCATGCACATATATTTATACATATATACATAAATATTATAAGGATCTCTTTGGGATTAAAATGCACAAGTAAACTGGAAATATTGGCATTACAGAAATGCAAAAACAAGTAGCAATTGTATATGCATATTTCAGCTTGAAAGAGACCATGGAACTTATATGTATATATATATTTAGAAAGCACATTTGCAGTTATTTTTAAGTAAGTGTGAACTAATATTCAGGGAATGATGTCAAATATAGTTAATTGAATAAATTATTATTCTCAGTCTAAAAGTACCCAATTTTTGTATTTGATGTTACTAGTAGGGAGAAGAAATCTATACATTATGTGACAATACTCCTCATTATATGTATCCATAAATAAAAAAATACAAACATCCTCTTATTATGAAACATTTAGTAAATCACATGCACCTGACATTGTTTCAAAAGTTCTGCAATAATCAACTCACTTTATACTCACAAAACTGTATACCATGTACCACTTTATTATCCCATTTCATAAAAGAAGAAACAGAAAAAGAAATTTGAGGTTATTAATAAGTGGTGAATCTAATGAAGAAATCTAATTCTTCAGCAAAAAATTACAACTGTGATATTGAGTTCTCAAAATGGAATTAGTTGCAGCTGGTAAATGAATTATTATGTGACAGATAATGAATGCACTGACTAGTTCATTTAGTGCCTTGTTTCCAAGGGAACAGGTGTTTCATGCAGGCATTAGAAGGACAATGGAATAATTGTACTATGGACTAACTAACATAGCAGAGGGGCAGATAAGGTACATTATCTCTGAGGACAGTGAAGGGAGAATTGTAAACTGGCCCAGCCTTAGTGGTAGAGACTTTCATGTGGTATGTAATCTCATTAATTCATTGATAATATATGGTGCGGACATCAAGGAAGGATGAATCTCTCTGAATACTTTCTTACATGAGTAAAAAATAAAAGGTTATTCTATATACAGTATTTCTGAAAGAAAAATATAAGATTTAATTTTAAACAAAAAAAATCAATTGAATGATAAGAATGATGATGATAGAGACAATGTACTGCTGAGGTAAGTAGGTACTTTAATTAAAATTATCAGCTTTTCTTTTGCAATACACCTGAAAGCAATGTTAAGTAATTAATTCTAAAGTCTCAAATACCAGTTTATATTTTCATCACATTTCATGGTATCATATACCCTTATGATTTCCATATATCATGAAGATAATCCTGATGAACCACATATTCTTTCAAAAACTTTTCAGTATAAAGAGAAGGAATATTGTTTTCAGACAATATTTGAACTACAACAATTATAGTATGAATGCATGGTCACTGAATATCTTTTAAAATATACAGGACGGTAATGTCCCATGCTGGAAGATCAAAGATCAATGCTCAAAAATCAGTAGAATTTCTGTACATCAATAAAAAGCAACCTGAGGAGGAAATCAAGAAAAAAAATACCATTTACAATAGAAACTAAAAAAAATTACATACCTAGAAATAAATTTAACTAAAGATGTAAAGGACTTATATACACAAAAATACACAACACTGTTAAAGGAAAATTAGAACACTATTAAGAACACTTAAATAAATAAAAGGATATCCCCTGTTCATGGACAGGAAGACTAAACCTCATTAAGATGTGCATCCTACCCAAACTAATCTATAGATTTAATACAATCCCAATAAAAATTCTCACAGCACTTTTAATGAATTGGAAAAACTAATTACAAAATTTATTTGGAAAGGTAAGAGGCCCCAAATAGCCAGAGATATATTGAAAAAGAAAAATGTAATTGGAAGTATCACACTTCCTGACTTTAAAATATACTACAAATCTACAGTCATCAAAACTGTATGGTATTGGCACAAGGATAGATATACTAACAAAAAGAATGAAATTGAGAGTTCTGATATAGATCTTCACATATACAGTCATCTGATATTCAACAAGGCCGTCAAGCCACTATGATTGTGAGAGAATATCCTCTTCAACAAATGGTGCTTGGAGAACTGGATATCCATATCCAAAAGAATGAGAGAAGAACACCATCTCATACCTTATACAAAAATCAACTCAAGATGGATTAAAGTTCTAATTATAAGAGCCAAGATCATAAAGTCAGTGGAAAGTAATGTACAGAAGTATGTATAGGAACTTGTAATAGGAAATGGTTTCATGAACTCCAAACCCAAAGCACAAGCAGCAGAAGAAAAAAAAAATAGATAAATGGTATCTCCTCAAAATAAAAAATTTTGCACCTCAAGGATGTAATCAAGAAAGTAGAAAGTAAGCCTATCCCATGGGAAAAATATTTGGCAAACATATATCTGATAGGGTCCTAATATCCAGCATATGTAAAGAAATCCTACACCTCAAAAATAAAAAGACAGTCAACACATTAAAAAAAAAATGGGCAAATGTCCTGAAAAGGTACTTCTCCAAAGAAGAATACAAAAGGCTAAAAAGCACATGAAAAGATGCTCAACATCACTAGCTATTAGGGAAATGCAAATCAAAAGGACAATCAGATACCATCTCACACCCATTAGACTGGCAGATATTAAAAAACAGAGGACTATAAGTGTAGGAGAGGATGTGGAGAAATGGGAACACTCATCCAGTGCTGGTGGGAATGTAGGATGGAACAGCCGTTGTGGAAGACAGTTTGGCAGTTCCTCATAAACTAACTAGAGAATTGCCATATAATCCAGCAATTCCACTGCTGGTTATACGCCCAGAAGAATTGAAAGCAAAGACACAAAGAGATATATGCATACCAATATACATAGCAGCATTATTCATTATTGTCAAAGTTGGAATTAGCTCAAATGCCTATCAACAGATGAATAGATTTTAAAAATGTGGTACATACATACAATGGAATATTACTCAAATGTATGAAGGAATACAGTGTTAACACATGGGATAACATGGATGTTCCTTGAAGACCTTATGTTGAGTGAATCAAGCCAGCATTGAAGAATGATCAGTACATGATATCACTGATATGAATTAAGCAAATTGAGCAGACCATGGAGCTACTGTCTGGAAGATAGATTTACAGGAAATAGAAAATGAAAAGAAGGTTGTCAGCCAACAACAATATGGACATGATCTATGGTAAGATGAAAAAGTGTGTAGTTGTGCATTGAATTGGTATGACAGGAGGGTACTGATATTATTAGGTTGGGTGGTACATGTTTGACAGGTGAATACAATATCCAGAGAACTGGGGGGAGGGTTGGGACAGGGACTAGGTGAACACTGTGGATTTGCAGGTATGTGGTAGAAAGTACAAACTTGGGAATGCATTTATGGCAATATAACAAGGAAGGGATACTGGTTTAGGAAGTTGGATGGGGGAGCATTCATGGCAGGGCACACTTGGAGTAGGCTTCTAGGCAGTGTGTGAGTGATAATTTTGTCATAAGGTGTGGTAGCATTGGGTGGAAATGCAGATAAAGAGCGAGAAGGAATTGGACTCCCTTCCTCAGGAAGACTGATTTGTTTACAAATAAAGATGCAGGAGTCTTTGAGAGCATAGATGATTCCTAATAGGGGAGGACAAATCAGTGTGTCAAGACCTCAGTTTTGTTGCATGTAACTATGAATCTTGTCATTCAAGGAGTGATGCCAGGGGTTCATGGTGGGCTGCAAGGGGAGTGGGAGTGAGGAAGAGAATAGATCGAATAGTGGGTATTTAGTGGGCGATGGAAGTATTATACATGATCTTACAATGATGGACACAGGTCTTGTAAAGTATCATCAAAATTTATAAAAGTGTACGGTCTGAAAAGTAAACCATAATGTAAACCACTGTCCATGTTTAGCAGCTATGTTTCACTATGTGTATATCAGTTATAACAAAGTTACCATCCAAATATAAAAAGGTATTAATACATGAAGGAGGAAAAGGGGAGGATGTTGTATATATGAGAATCCCTTTACACTTAAAAAAATTTTAAGATACTTACATTACATAAATACTATGCAAAAATTATAAGAATTCCCATATGCCCCACCTCCCACACCTCCGACAGTCTCCCACATAAATATCATTCATTAATGTGGCACATTAATTGCAATTGATAAACAAATCCTGGGGCTTTGCCATTAAGCATGGAGCATAGCTCACATGGTAGACCACACTCTTTCACACACAGTTCTTTATGTTACATGATGATATAATATGGCCTATATCTGACATTGCAATGTCACTCAGGACAATTCTCAAGTTCCAAAAAGTCCCCTGTATTACAACTGTTTTTCACTCTCCCTGCTCCTAGAATCTCCAGTGGCCACTGGCTCCACATCAGTGTTGTAATTTCTTCCATTGCTTGAATCACAATATGTCTATAACAGAACACCAGTAAGTTCACTATAGTCCATAGCTCTTCCCCCACCCTGAAGAGTCTGGGATGGTGATGCCCACTCCACTTCCAATTGAGAGGATGCTCATATCCCATGGGGAAGATGGATGGAATTATCCTGACTGCAGCTGCAGACTCTCTCCATTCCCTGGGATGGCCATTGTCCATTTTCATCACCACACTAGTTGTCCTGGGTGAGTCCAATGAGCTGTAGAGTAGGAGATGTTGCTCCACCTAATTCCAGGCCCAGCTGGCACAGGGACAGCCCAAAGACTCAAGTCTCTGGATGTACACCTACAAACCCCAGCACCAAGTATAGATTTGAATAGAAGGAACAGATGAACCATGTGCAGGAATGAAATAGTTGAGTCCAGCTCTGTCACTCTCAGGAGCACAAATTCCAAAGTAGGGCCTACTGGCAAGACAACAAACTCCAGAGCTATTCACCCTGATATAGGACCTGGGTGTCTCCAGATTCCTCAGGACCCCCACTATTTGGGGTGATATCCAATTTGTAATTCTAAGAGATCCTACTGAGATGTACATAAGCCTTACTTCTGGGTTGACCACCTGACATCTTTTGAAGTCTCTTAGCCATATAAACTCATTTGGCCTTACTTTTTCCCCCTATAACTCAAGATCTTTTTCCAGTCACTATGCCAGTTCACAGTTGGTAGCAATCCCTCAGTGCCAGAGAGGCTTGTACCCAGGAGTCATGTCCCTGAGATCTAGGAACAGGAAAGGATACCTTTTAAAATCAACAGGACAAACTTCCATATGATCCAACAGTTCCATTAATGGGTATATACCCTGAAGAATTGAAAGCAAAGACATGAACAGATAAATGCACACCAATGTTCATAGTGGCATTGTTCACTACTGCTAAAAGTTGGAATCAACCTAGGTGCCCATCAACAGACGAATGGATAAACAAAATGTGGTACGTACATACAATGGGATATTACTTAGCTGTAAGAAAGAATAAAGTACTAACACCCATGATAACATGGATGAATCTTGAAGACCTTATGTTGAGTGAAGCAAGCCAGACATTGAAGGATGAACAGTACATGACATCACTCATATGAATAAGGAAATTGAGCAGTCTCAGAGAGCTATTATCTGTAAGAGAAGAGAAGGTTGTGAGCCATTACCCACATTAATGCAATCTATGGTAAAGTGATTGAGTATAGTTATGTATTGAAGAGATAGGCCAGGAGGGTAGTGATATCACTGGGTTGTTTGGTACAGGGCTGACAGGTGGGTAGATTGGGAAGAGGGTTCAGAAGGTCCAGGATACTAGGGAGAGGGTTGGGAGAGAGACCAAGTGAACACTGGGGATTTCTGGGTATGAGGTTGAAAGTACATAGGTGGGAATGCTGTTATGACAAAATGACAAGGAAGGGTCACTGGTTTAGGGTGTTGGTTGGGGGTGGCATTAGGGACAGGACACAGGCTTCTAGGGAGTGTGTGAGTGTTTATTCTGTCATAATGTGTTGTATTAGTTGATAGAGACCCACATAATGAGCAGGAAGGAGTTGGATTCCCGTCTTTGGGAGGACTGATTTATTCAGAAATGGTCAGGCGGGAGTCTCTCAAGAGCAAGGGTGATTCCAAATAGGGGAGGACAAACTAGTGTGTCAAGACCTCTTTTTGCATGTAATAATGAATCTTGTCATCCATCAAGTCAAGCAAGGGGGTAGTCTTGGGCCCCAGCGGGATGGGGTGGGTGGAATAGAATAGATCAAACAGGGGGTAATTAGTGGTCAGTAGAAATGTTCTTCATTACCATACAGTGATGTACACAGGACAAGGTAAATATCAAGATTTATAAACGTGTACGGTCTTAATGTAAACCATAGTGTAAATCATTGAGAATGTTTAGTAGCTATGTTTCACTATTTGAATATCAGTTATAACAATACTACCATCCACATATAAAAAGGTATTAATATGGGGACAGAGGAAAGTATGAAGATATTGGGTATATGAGAGCTTCCTGTATTTTGTGTGTAACTTTGCTGTGACCTATAACTTCTTTGAAAACAAAATGAACAATAGTGAGACACTGGGGAATGAGAGGAGGAAGCTGCCACGGACAGACCAGACACAAGATATTGTAATGATGAAAGGCAAAAGGTCAAAATAAAATATTATTCATTTTTTTCAATATCCCAGTCTTTTAATTTAATTTTATATTTAGTTTTTTTTAAAAAAAAATTATGTATTTTATCTCTTACATTTAAACTTATCATTATAATTTCATTTTCCTATTAATTGTATTCAGCTATTTTAATGGCTTCATCTTTGAAGAATCTTTGGATCACAGAAGGCTTAAAACTGGGGCAAGGGAGGATTGTTGGAGTGTGGTGTCAGGGATGAGGGATTCATGTGAGGAAGTTCACCTAAGCATAAATATAAGGTATTTAAAAATATTCAAATGTTCATAAGGCATTGTCACAGTGTGTGGAGAATCACTCAATAAATGAAAGAACACTGATATTGCATCCTGAAGAGCTTTACCACATACTCTAAGGGAGCCACAACTGTCCCCCAAGTGCAGGGACAGTTACTGATTGGCGAAGGAGGATGATCCACTGATGGGCTCTTGATATTGATGACTAGCCTTTTGTGTCTTTGCTCTTGAAATTGAAACTTAGCCTATTGTTATGGGGTCCCTAAGGTTTGCCTCCTGAATGCCTCCTTGTTTCTCAAATGTAGACTCTCTCTAAGCAACACTCAGCATATGAATGCATCACTGTCCTCCCAGCATGGGACATGACTCCCAGGTATGAGCTTCCCTGGCACAGAGGGATGGCTACCAAATGCCAACTGGCAATGCAACTGGAAGAAGACCTTGAATAAAAGGAAAAGGTAAAGACCAATGAGTTTATATGGCTAAAAGACTTTAAAATGAGTCTGGAGGACATCCCAGCTGTAACTCTTACCCATATCTCAGTAGGCTCTCATAGAATTCCAAAGTGGATATCACCCTAAATAGTGGGGCTCCTGAGGATTCTGGAGAGACCCAGGTCCTATGTCAGGGCAGATACGTCCAGGGTTTGGTGCCTCACCCGTGGGCCCTACTTTAGTTTATGCTCCTGAGAGTGACAGAGTTGTCACAAACATTGTGGATCATTTGTTACATATTATGAGATAATATTATCAGGCTATTACTTATAACCATGGTCTGTAACATACATTTGGTATATTTTTTCCATATCCCCCTATTATTAACCCAGCACATCTTTATCATTCATGCAGGAATATTAGAGTATTGCCATTAACCATAATCCATATTTTACATTAATTATATTTTTCCCATAATTTTCCACGTTCTTACCACCCTGCAATAGTGACATATATCCTTTCTAGTTCACAGAAGGACATTCATGCATTTGTACTATTAACCACCATTCTCATCCACCTCTGGGTTCATTGTTTTATTCAATCTCTAGATTATCCTCAAGCTTTCTTTCAATTGTCATTTACATCCCTAGACTAGGTGTTTCAGCCACAATCCCATTTATAAACAAGTATCTATTCATTATAATGTTTTACCATCAAATTAGTCCATTTCCACTTTTATAATCAAGTTAATTAAAACTTCTACATACATTAATCATCAGTATGCCTTAGCGATGCTCTTCTTATCTCCTAATAACCTATACTCTAAATTTTAACTCCATTCATTTATTCTTTGTATTTACTTCATATTAGCAAGTCCATGCAATATTTATCCTTTTTTGTCTCGCTTATTTACCTAGCATAATGTCTTCAAGTTTCATCCCTATTTCATTTCTTCTTTCGGCAGCATAATATTCCATTATATGTATATACCACATTTTGTTTATCCATGCAATGGTTGGTGGATACTTGGGGGTGTTTCCACCTTTTGGCAATTGTGTATAGTGCCATTGTGAACATTGGGGAAGATGTCTATTCAAGGCACAGTTTTCAGTTCATCTGGATATATTCCCCATAACAGATTTGCTGTATCACACGGAAGTTCTATTTTTAGCTTCCTGAGGTACTGCCAATCTGTCTTAAACAGAGGCTATAAAACGTGGAATGCTTCACAAATTTGGCTGTCATCCTTGTGCAGAAGCCATGCTAATCTTCTCTCTATTTTTCTCATTTTAGCATATATGCTGTCAGCATATATGTCTTGGCAAGTTTAATACTCCCTTGGAAGAGGAATTTGTGATCCCTTGATTTGCAAAATAGGTTAAAATATAAAAATCCTAGGGAAGGGAAGTCATCATCCTGACTTGAATATATGTCCGTGACTAGATCAGGAATTGCAACAAGCCAGATAGAGTAAATGGTTTTTTCATCCTTGATACCATGTTTATGTACTTTGTTCTGGTTTAGTATTCTGTTACTGAAAAGTTTGCCAATATAATAGACAGGGAGAAAAAACATTTTCTGAGTAAACCAGAGTATATTTAGAAGAAATAAAGCAATAGGGTCATATGATTATAATATAGCCAATTTGTCACTTAAGTAGTGGACCAGAACCATGTAGTGTGGTTTGAATATTTGCATACGGCATGATAGAAAGAAGAATTATGAATATTTAATTCCTATCATTTTATGGAATTTGCACTATTGCTTCTTGAATTATATGAAAGTTTTTAAATATTGGCTATCTGATGAATGTGAGAAATAAATTATTCCAAGTGGTATGCATCAAAATAAATAATTTGCATACACAGTTTTGCACATATTTTATTTTAGCTCATGTTTATTATATATCTCCTCTTATAAAAGTTATGTCTTTAAAGGTCATTGCTCCAAAAAATTAATATTGGGTCAAATATGCAATTAATAAA
>JAKSZT010054071.1:130081-165890 GCA_026826555.1 Tolypeutes matacus | reverse complement strand
CAGCAAAGAAGAAACAAGCTAGCAGCACCTAATTTTTAAAAAGGGGTGGGGGGAGGAAAGAGGAACGAAAAACAAGAAAAAAAGCAAACACACAAGCAAACAGTCAAGCAAAGCTAAGAAGAACAGTGATCCTTCTTACACCTTTGTGGAGATTCTGAGACTGCCTGTGTTCATCACCAATTACCCTGCAGGCTTCTCTCTGCAGATATTGAGGCCAGTTTTAGTGAGTAAACTAAGTAAAAAAATGTTTAAAATAACATTTTTTTTTGAAAAATAAGGGACCTAAAATAAGCTAGTACAATTTTCCCTGTCCTAGGAGCTAGTACAGTTTTCTCTGTCCTAGAGTACCAGCTGGGATATTGATCCCAGTGGATCAATACTCTTAAAGGAGCTGGGAATTGAACTAGAGACCTCATATATTCAAAGTGGAAACACCTCGACTGAGCTACCTTTCTAATTGGGTCAGTAAGCTCTTCAGAAAGCTGTTCAGTCACTTTCCCTTAGGCAGGTTTGACTCTCCTAGGGCAGCAAGACTCAGAAGGCTGTGTGAGCAGATCCCCCCTCCTGTCTCCTGGTCAAGATGAGTTCCCTTTTGAAATTCAAATGGGACCATGATGACTGAGTTCACCACAAAGAAATGATTCTTAACCCTCTTCTAGACATACCTTTCCTCCCAGGGGACCCTAAATAGGCTCTTTGAAACTTACTAAGCTCTTCCCACTGCCCGACTCCCTTAAGGGAGTTGAAATTCTGATAGTCCTCAGCACAGAACTATTAAATTGGTTGTCTCTGTCCTTTCTCAGGTCAAGCCTCTGTATCCCAGGGCAGTTAGGTAAACCAGGCTTCTTTAGCTGATTTCCCTCTCCTCTCTGCCTGGTGTCATCTCAAACTGGATGGTGTGCTCCCCAAAGCTCAAAGGGAGTCCAGGCAACAAACGCACAGAAAAGAAACCACTCTCCACCCTTTGCCAGAAATCTCCCACTCTCAGAGAATGCTCTCTCTTGTAGGGTGGCCTTTGGGAATCTGGGTACACACTGGCCCTTTGCCCTAAGGATGGGGCTTGGCCATCTTTGATTTCCAGGCTTGGGGCTAAAAAGTTTATCTTGAGAAAACTATCTCCCTGTCCAGCTCCCTCCAGATTGATGCCCCAAAGGCTCTTGCTCCATGGATTCCCAGAACAGCTCAACTGGGCAGGATCCTTTCCCCAATCAGCTGTCTTTTGCAAGAGAGTTGGTAAGCACCCACTTAAACCAATGCCAGGTTCCCTCCCTACAATTTTAAATTTAAGTTTCAATTTAGCATTTTAACTTGGAATATTTCTGAATTAATTTATCAGTTCTAGTACTTTTCTTGTCAATTTTTTGGGATATTCTTTACAAAGGATAATGTCATCTTTGAAAAGAGATAGGTTTACTTTCTCTTTTCTGATTTGGAAATATTTTATTTAATTCCCTAATTTCTCTGGCAAAGACTTCCGGTAAAATGTTTAATAGCAATCGATAAAGCAGGCATCTTGTCTTATTCTTTATCACAAATGGAAAGCTTTCAGTTTTTCACCATTCCAATGTGATGTTAGCTGTGGGTTTTTAATGAATGCCTTTTATCATGCTGAGAAAAATACTTTCTATTTCTGTTTTATTGTATGTGTTTTTATTTTGAAAGGACTTTATATTTTGTCAAAATGACCTTCTTCATCAAATTAGATTCTTTTTATGTGGTGTATTACAATGAATGATTTTCTCATGTTGAAACACCTTGCATTCTGGGGATAAATCTCATTTGCTCATGGTGTATAATTCTCGTAATATGCTGTTGAATTAAATTTGCTTGTATTTTATGTAGGAGTTGATTTTTCTGTTTATAAGGGAAATTGCACTACAATTTTCTTTTATTGGGTCATGTCTTTAACAGACTTTTGGAATTAGGGCAGTGTTGGCTTCAGAATGAATTAGGAAGAGCTCCCTCCTCTTCAATTTTATTTAGAAATATTTGAGAAGAATTGGTGTTAATTCCTTGAATGCTTAATAGAATTCACCACTGAAGCAGCCTGGTCCTGGATTTTTTTGTTTGTTTGAGAAGTTTTTGATTTATGATTCAATCTCTTTACTTGGCATAGAACTGTTGATATTTTCTATATCTGCTTCAATCAGTTTCAGTGCTTTGTTTATTTCTAAGAATTTTCCCATTTCCTTAGTTAGCATATAATTTTACATAGTATTCTCTTATACTCTTTTAAATTTATGTAGTATCCATTTTAATGTCCCCCTTTTACTTTGGGTTTTAGTTATTTGCAAGTTCTCTCTCTCTTTTTTGTCAGTCTAGCAAAACTTTTGTCAATTTTATTGATGTTTCCACAGAACCAACTTTTAGTTTCTCTTAATCTTTTCACTATATTTTATTTTTTTATTTCATTTATATTCACTCCATATTTATTATTTCTTTCCTTCTACTTATTTTGGTTTAATTTTGGTTGAATTGTTCTACATTTACTATTTCCTCCAGCTGTGAAGTTAGGTTATTGATTTGAGTTTTATCTTCTTTTTTAACATAGACATACATGGCTATAAATTTCCCTTCAAGCACTGCCTTAAAAGTGCCACTTAACTTTTGGTATGTTTTGTTTTCATTTTAATTTGTTTTAAGATATTGCCTAATTTCCCTTGTGGTTTCTTCTTTGGCATATACATTGTTTAAGATTGTGCTATTAAAATTCCACATATTTGTGAGTTTTCAAATTTTCCTTCTGTTACGGAGTTCTAGGCTTATTCTATTATGGTTAGAGCAGTTGCTTTTATTTTATTGTGATCTTTGTAAATTTATTGAAAAGTGTTTTATGTCTTAATATGTGCTCTTTGCTGAAGAATGATGATGTAACCTTAAGAGAAAATATATTCTCCCATTGTTAGGTGTAGCTATGTATATGTCTGTTAGTTCTAAATTTTATGCTGTTGTTCATGTCCTCAGTTTCCTTATTGATCTACTTAATTTGTCTTATTGATCTTCTTAATTTGTCTGCATGTTATATCCATCATTGAAAGTGCTATATCAAAGTGTCAACACTTAGTCTAAAATGTTTATTTATGTTTTTAGTTTTTTCAGTTATTTTGGGGCTCTGTGATTAGTTACATGTATGTTTATAATTGTTATATCTTCATGGTGAATTGACCTTTTTAATTTTAATATACAGTGTTCTTTGTCTCTTCCAACTGTTTGGGATGGAAAGCCTATTTTATCTGATATTAGTATAGCTGCCCAATGTCTCTATTAATTACTATTCACATGGAAATTTTTTTTTCATTCTTTTACTTTCTCTTATGTCCTTAAATTTAAGTTGAGTTTCTTGTAAACAGCATATAATTGAATCACTTTTTTAGTGCATTTTGCCAACCAGTGTCTTTTGTTTGGAGAGTTTAATCAATATTCATTACTGTAATTAGTGATAAGTCAGTCCTTTTGTACTTTAATTTCCATATATCTTATATCTTGTTTTTGCCACTATTTTCCTTCTTTGCAGCCTTTCTTTGTGTTTAGTTGATCTATTGTGATGTGAATGATCACTTTCTCATTTCATTTTCTCTATATATTTTAAATACATTTTTGTGGTTATCTGGGAATTTGTATTAAACAGACTAAATCTGTATTTTAGTATTTCAAAATGTTAGCAAATTAACTTCAATAGCATGCACAGACTATGCTCCTATTCCCATATGGCATTTCATACCCAAAATGTAGAAATATGATTATTTCTTATTCATTTATATTCTAAATCTTATAAGAAATAAATCACAGAGTTACCTCTTGAGGAAAGAGTATTATTTAGCATTTGGATTTACCCATGAAATCACCTTTAGAGGGTTTTTTTTTATCTTCATTCTGCTTCAAGGAACTATCTACTGTCCTTTATTATCAACTTGAAGAACTCCCTTTAGCATTTCATATAATCCATGTCTCTTCATTATAAGCTCTCTCAGTTTCATTTCCCTGTGAATATTATAATTAGGCAAAATATCATTCACATAGAACACCAAAAATGACATTTAAAATGTAAATAATGTGATCTCCCCAGAAAATATTTTTAAAGGAGATGTGTTACTAAAAAGAGAGTAATGTGAAGGAAGAAGATGTAAGATGCAGAAAAATGGAAATACAACACAACAGGCAAAGGCACCTCCAGTAGCCCAGGAATGAGAGATCACAATGTCAATTGTATGTTAGATATAGAGAATAGCCATGTTTGATTGTAGCATATTGAGCCCTACCAACCCATCCAGACAAAGATGTGTCAAGATTCATGCCCAATATGTCTGCCTCTAAACATTAAGTTTTTAGGCATAGGGAAATTATATAATATGTATTTTCCATCTTTCATATGCTCGAGGAATGATTTTAAGTTAAATGTAAATTTGTTATATACTAATGCAATAATCACTTGCTGCTATCTATTACAAAAGAAACAAAATAATAAATTTATCCCCTGAATTATGTAGGATGGGTTATTTTACATTTTTAAAATTTTACATGCTTTCACTACTCTAACTTGGAATATCCAATTCTCCATTTTTTTATTATTCTGTCTGTTTCCTACCCATATTAGTATTTATTTTCTCTCTGACTTTTTTTTATTAGAGAAGTTTTGGGTTTATAGAACACCTATGTATAAAATACAGGAATCCCATTCACTGCTCCATCACTAACACTGTGCATTGATGTTTAACATTTGTTATAATTGATGACAGAATATTTTTATAATTTACTATTAGCAATAGTCCATCTTTAACTTCTATTTCACTGCTCCTGTAGCTTAGTTTCATGGATTTAAAAAAATATAATAAATTTTATTTTTAAAGAGGATTTATATCATAAAAAGTTTCATTGAAATAATAAGGGATAACCATATACTACACCCACTCACCTCCCACATCTTCCCCAATTAATAACATTGTACAATTGTGTGGTACATCTGTTACAATTGAGGAATAAATATTGAAGGTTTGATACTAACAATGTCAATAGTTTACATTGTGGTTTACACTTAATTTCAATGCCCTAAAATTCCCTCCCCTTCCCCTCAGAACTCTGGTAAACACTATTTTTGTAACAATTTTATTTTTCTCCCATTACTGCAATATGAATAAATTTATCTTTTCAATCGTTGCATTTCCACCTTATATTCATGCACTCAAACTTGAGGATTTTGGATGGTGATGCACCTCTGCCTCAGATTGAGATGGGACTTATATCTTATGGGGCAGATGAAAATAACAGTGTTGCTGCAGTTTTAGATACTCTCTGGTTTTTGGGGGGATGGTGCTTGCCCATAATAATAATTTTGTTAGCTGTCCTCAGCAAATCTGATGATCTTGGTAGCAAGTGTTGGCCACTACACTTCTGAGATTCAGAACACAGCTGGCATATGAACAGACTGAAGAGTTAAGTCTATGAGACATATATTTAAAGAGTATAATGCTAATTATAGGCTCAAATAAGAGGTGTAGAAGAATAATGCTTAGGGAAATAATAAATCTGTCTAACTTTTACATTGGGGAAATTGTTTGTCATATATTTCAAGTTAAGGCCCACTGAGAGGATGCAGATTTCCAGGGATTGTGTGTCTTGGCTATAGTGTCCTGAGGGTTCTAGAACAATCAGGATCACCCCAATTTGATGCTTTGTTCACAGTGGCAGTGAGTAAGATCTGCATGAGACATGCATAAATGTAATCTCTGGAAGGTCATCTGTATTCATTTTGAAATCTCAGCTATAAAAACCCTTTTTTTATTTGATGCTTCACCATTTTGAACAAGGTCCTTTTCCAAATGCATCACTGGTTGGTGCTTAGTATGAATCCCTCCATATCAAGGAGGCTTATCCCCAGAAATCATGTCCTAAACCTGGTGGAAGATAGTGTGTTTATTTGCAGAGTTTGGCTTAGAGAGAGGCCACATATGAGTAACAATGTGGCATTCATGGTGTAATTCTTACGATTATGCAAAATTTTAATATTACAAGAATAAGGTTTATAGGCATGTGCATTAATATTGAAGGCTTGGGATATTTGTCTGCTTTCTTCTGTTAGACTCTGCCTATGTACTCAAGAGATTCTTCCTTCTCTGTTTGAGAATGTAGCAGGACTCCCCAGGATGAGAGCTTAATATTTTGTTGTTTACCATGTGGGAATTCACCCAGTGAGATAACACCCTATGACAAGGTGAGCCCTTTCAGATGCCATAGAATCATGCCCCAGGTGGACCCTGTCCCACATATACCCCCACCACCAGCACCCTGAACCAGTGACCATCTCCTGCCATGTTTTCCAGAAGAACATTCCCACAATTATATTTTCAACCACAGAACTCCATCTCTAGAGTTCACTTGTTCCTTCTCCCCCAACCCAGTTCCATAGATAGTTCAACCCACCATGCTCACCCTATTACTCTAGAGTCATCATCAAAAACTCACATTCCTGGAAAACCATCACCCAGATGCACTACCAAACCAACCCCATCTATCTCATCATAGGTTCTGTCAAGATTGAGCATATGGTCACCACTCTCAACTGCCTTTCTGTCTCTTGGTAACAGATTTTCCAGACACTAACTCTGTGAATTGGATTAAAATGACTATGTTATAAGAGTGAGGTTATTCAATATTTGTCCTTTACTGATTGGCTTAATTCACTCAACATAGGGTCTTTGAGATTCATGTATATTGCCGTGTGTGTCAAAACTTCTGTCCTTCTTACAGCTGAGTAATATTCCACTGTGTATAAACCACATTATGCTTAACCATTCACTTTTTAAAATTTTTTTATTAAAAAAAAATTTAGATTACATAAATGTTACACAAAATATATAAGGATTCCCATATGCCCCAATTCCACAACTCCACAACATTCCACAGTAGTGTGGCACATTAATTGCAATTGATAAACACATCATGGGGCTTTGCCATTAAGCATGGAACATAGCTCACAATGTAGACCACACTTTTTCCCACATAGTTCTACCTGTTCTACCTGTTATAAGATGGTATAAAATGGCCTATATCTGTCACTGCAATGCACTCAGGACAATTCCCAAGTCCTGAAAAAGCCCCTGTATTACAACTGCTTTTCTCTCTCCCTGCCCCCAGAACCTCCACTGGCCACTGGCTCCATGTCAGTGTTGTAATTTCTTCCATTACTTGAGTCACAATATGTTTATAGTAGAATACAAATGAGTCCACTCTAGTCCATAGCTCTTCCCCCCATCCTGAGCAGTCTGTGATGGTGATGTCCACTCCACTTCCAATTGAGAGGGGGCTTATATCCGATGGGGAAAATGGATGGGATTATCCTGCCTGCAGTTGCAGACTCTCTCCATTCCGTGGGATGGCCATTGTCCATTTTCATCACTGCACCAGTTGTCCTGGGTGAGTCAAATGAGCTGTAGAGTAGGAGTTGCTGCTCCACCGAGGTTCCAGACCCAGCTGGCACACGGGCAGCCCAACAACTAGAGTCTCTGGATGTACACCTACAAACTCCAGCACCAAGTATAGGTTTGAATAGAAGGGACAGATGAGCCATGTGCAGGAAAAACATCCTTGAGTCCAACTCTGTCACTCTCAGGAACACAAACTCCAAAGTAGGGCCCACTGGCAAGGCACCAAACTCCAGAGCTCTGCCCTGACATAGGACCTGGGTGTCTCCAGAGCCCTCAGGAGGCCCAGTGTTTAGGGTAATATCCACTTTGGAATTCTGAGAGCCTACAGAGATGTGCATTAACGTTACCTCTAGGATGACCTCCCTACTCATTTTGAAGTCTATTAGCCATATAAGCTCATTTGTCTTTACCATTTTGCCCTTTTATTCAAGGTCTTTTTCTAGTCACATTGCCAGTTGGCACTTGGTAGCAATCCCCCAGTGCCAGGAAGGCTCATCCCCAGGAGTCATGTCCCATGCTGGGAGGAAGGTAATGCATTCATATGCTGAGTTTGGCTTAGAGAGAGAACACATTTGAGCAACAAGGAAGCTGTCAGGAGGCAACCCTTAGGCACCCCATAACAAAAGGCTAAGTTTCAATTTCAAAAGCAAAGACTCACAAGGCTAGTCATCAATATCAAGGGCCCATCAGTGGATTATCCTTCGTCAGTCACTGCTCCTGCACTTGGGGGGGACTGTTGCTGCTCCCTTAGAGAATGTGGCAGAGCTTTCCAGGATGGGAATTCAGTATTCTCTAATTTATTGAGTGATTCCCCACCTACTATGACAATGCCCCATGAACATTTGAACATTTTTATTTACCTTATATTTATGCTCAGATTAACCTCCTCCCATTCATCTCCCATCCCTGACACCTCACACCAATGATCTTCCCCTGACCCAGTTGTAACCCTTCTGTGATCCAAAGCTTCTTCAAAGATGAAGCCATTACCATAGCTGAATACAATTAATAGGAAAATGAAGTAATAATGATAAGTTTCAATGTAAGTGAAACTTCCCCTTTCCTTCCCCCTATATTAATACCTTTTTATATGTGAATGATAGCACTTTTATAACTGATATACGAACAGTGAAACATAATTACTAAACATTGTCAATGGTTTACACTATGGTTTACATTTTAGACTGTACACTTGTATAAATTTTGATGATATTTACCATGTCCTGTGCCCTTCACTGTATGGTAATGAAGAACATTTCCACTGACCACTAAGTAACCCCTGTTTTATCTATTCTATTACTCACACCTCATCCACCCGGGGCCCTCAAGGACCCACTGGCATGATTTGTTGGATGACAAGATTCATAGTTACATTCAACCAGAAGTCTTGACACACTGGTTTGTCCTCCCCTATTAGGAACCACCCTTACTCTTGAGATACCCCTGCCTGTATATTTCTGAAAAAATCGGTCTCCCGAAGGATGGGAGTCCAACTCCTTCTCACTCATTATGTGGGTCTCCACCCACTGATACAACACATTATGACAGAATGAGCACTCACACACTCCCTGGAAACCTGTTCTAGGTGCATCCTGTCCTGAATGCTCCCCCAACCAACATCCTAAATCAGTGGGCTTTCCTTGTTGTTTCCATAGATAGTTCAACCCACCCACTCAACTATGTTTATCCTTATACTGTGGAGCTGTCAACACAGCTCACATTCCCGCAAAACCATCACCCAGATTCACAACCAAACCAACCCCTTCTGCCTCATAGGTTCTGTCCTGTTTGAGCATATGGTCACCACTCTCTACTCCCTTTCTGTCTCTGGGTAACAGATCTTCCTGACTCTAACTCTGTGAGTTGGCTTAATATGCCTAGGTTCTAAGAATGGGGTTATGAAGAATTTGTCCTTTACTGACTGTCTTCCTTCACTTAATATAAGGTCTTTGAGATTCATGCATATTATCATGTGTGTCAAATCTAATTTCCTTCTTACAGCTGAGTAATATTCCACTGTGTGTTTAATCCACATTATGCTTAACCATCCACTTTTTTGATGGACCCTTGGGTTACTTCCAACTTCTGGCAATAGTGAATAATGCCACTATATGCATTGGTAAACATATATTTGTTAGTGTCTCTGCTTTCAAATTTTCTTTGCATATACCTAGAAATACGATTACTGGATCATATAACATTTCCATATTTAGCTTCCAGAGTAATCACCAAACTGTCTTCCAGAATAGTTGTACCATTCAACATTCCCACCAGCAGGGGATGAGGGTTCCCATTACTCTATACCCTCTTCAGAACATGTAGTTTTCTGTTTTTTAAATAGCAGCCAGTCTAATAGGGCTAAGATGATATCTCATTTTTCATTTGATTTGCATTTCTCTAAAAGGTAGGGATGATAAACATCTTATGTGCTTTTTAGCCTTTGTATTTCCTCTTTGGAAAAGTGTCTATTAAAATATCTTGCCTTTTTAAAAAATGGATTATTAGTCTCTTTATTTTTGAGATGTAGGATTCATTATATATGCTGGATATTAGACCTTTATTAGATATGTCATTCTGAAATATTTTGTCATATTGAGTAAGCTGCCTTATCCATGTCTTAACCTACTCCTCAGAAGCACATTTTTTTTTAATTTTAGGAGGTATCATATTTATTTTTTTCTTTCATTGTTTGCACTTTTGGTGAACGTTTATGAAACTATTGCATACTACAAGATCTTGTAGATGTTTCCTAGCATTATCTTCTAGGAGCTTTATGGTCTTGGCTCTTATCTTGAGTTAATTTTTGTATAGAGCATGAGATAGGGATCCTCTTTTTTTTTTTTTTTTTTGGATGTGGATATCCAGTTTTGCCATCACCATTTGTTGAAGAGGGTATTCTTTCCTAGATGAGTGGGATTGGTGGACTTGTTGAATATCAGTTTGCCCTGTCTATAGCAGAATTCTGTTTGGTTCCATTGATCAATATGTCTATCTTCTGCAAATACAAAGCAGTTTTTACAACTGTAGCTTTATAATATGTTTAATGTCAGGTAGTGTGATTCCTCCAATTTCATTTTTCTTTTTCAATATATACTTGGCCATTTGTGAACCCTTGCACTTCCAAATAAATTTCATAATTGGTTTTTCCATTTCAGTGAAAGTGTTGTAATTTTTATCGGAATTGTGTTAGTCAGCCAAAGGGGTGCTAATGTGAAATACCAAAAGTGGGTTGGTCTTTAAAAAGGGTATTTATTTGGGGTAAAAGTCCACAGTTACCAGGCCATGAATTGTAAGTTTCTTATCTCACCAAAGTCCATTGTCACGAGTTGGAGCAAGACAGCTGCCGATGTGTGTCAGAGTTCAGGCCTCTTGGGGTCCTCTCTTCCCGGAGCTGTGTTTCTCTCCGGGCTTAGCTTCTGTTTCCTCCACAAGGTCAGCTGTAGACTATCAGGCAAACTGCTTACTTCTCTTGTCCTAGGGCCTTCTCTCTAACATAAAAACTTCAACTTCAGAACTCCAACTTCAGAACTGCAACTCAAAAACTGCTGCAACTCTGTTCTTTGTGATGCCTTTTATATTTTCTTTCCCCACCCACCAAGGGGTGGAGCTCAATGCCCTAATGATGTGGCCCAGTCAATGCCTTAATTGTAATTTAATCATGCCCAGATTAACAGATCAGTTCACAAGCATGATCCAATTATATTTTTGGAATTCATAATTACATCAATTTGCCCAATGGTTACAGGAATTACATTAAATCTTTAAATCAGTGTGGGTATGACAGATATCTTAATGATATTTAGTCTCCAAATCCATGAACTTGGAATATTTTTCCATTTATTTAGGTCTTTTTAAATTTCCTTAAGCAATGTTGTATAGTTTTCTGTGTACAAATCCTTTACATCCTTAGTTAATTTGTTTCTAGATATTTTATTCTTTTAGTTGCTCTTGTACATGAAATTTCTTTTCATGATTTCCTCCTCAGATTGTTCATTATTAGTGTATATAAATGCTACTGAGTTTTACATGTTGATCTTATATCCTGACACTTTACTAAACTCATTTATCAGCTCTAGAATCTTTTTTTTTTTCCCCAGGGCTTTCTCTGCATAGGATCTTATCATCTGCAAATAGTGGAAGTTTAACTTCTTCTTTCCAGTTTAGATTCCTTTTATTTCTTTTTATTGCCTAAGTGTTCAAGTAAGTACTTCTACTCCAATATTTTATAAGAGCAATGACATTGGGCATTCTTATCTTCTTCCAGATCTTAGAGGGAAAGTCTTTTGCATTTCAACAATGAGTAGGATGTTGGCCGTGGGTGTTTATGTGTGGATATATATATATCCTTCATAATGTTGAAGGAAATTTCCTTCTATTCCAATTTTTGAAGTGTTTTCTTCGAGAAAGAATGTTGTATCTTGTAAAATAATTTTTCTGTGTCAATAGAGATGATTATGTAATTTTTTTTCTTTTGATCTATTGAGGTTGTGTTTTATATTGTTTGATTTTCTCATGTTAAACCGTCCTTGAATACCAGGATAAAATCCACTTGATCATGATGTATAATTTGTTTGTTGCATTGTTGAATATTATTTGTAAGTATTTTGTTGACGATTTTAGCATTATTGTTTATTAGAGATATTGGTCTGTAGTTTTCTTTTCTTGTGCTATCTTAATGTGGCTTTGCTATTAGGGTGATATTGTCATAGGAAGCATTAGGTAATGTTACCAAGACTTTTCTGTTTTATAAAAATTTAAGCAGGATAGGTGTTAGTTATTTCTGGGATTTTTTATAGAATTCACTTGTGAAGACATCAAAACCTATGCTTTTCTTTTTTCGGAGGTATTTGATGGCTGATTCAATCACACAACTTTTGATTGGTCTGTTGATTTCTATTACATTTGTCATTAATGTAGGTTGCTTGTGTGTTTCTAGAAATTTGTCCATTTCATCTAAGTTATCCATCTTGTTGGCATAAAATTTTTCAAAGTATTGTCTTGTGATACTCTTTATCTGGAGGATCAGTGGTTATATTTCCTCTCTTGTATTTTTAATTTTATTTACTTACATCTTCTCTCTTTTTTTCTTTGTTAGTCAATTTTATCAATCTTCTCAAAGAAGCACCTTTGATTTTATTTAATGTTTCTAGTGTTTCTTTTATTCTCAATTTCCTTTAGTTCTGCTCTAACCATTATTATTTCATTCTTTCTCCTTGCTTCAGGATTAGTTTGCTCTTCTTTTTCCAGTTCCTTCATGTTTGCAATTAGCTCTTTGACTAGCTCTCTCTTCTTTTGAAAAATAGGTCTTTATGGCTATAAATTTCATTTCCATTATGCTTTATTTGCATTCCATAAGTGTTGATATGTTCTCTTCTCATTTCCATTTTTTTCAAGGTAGTTACTGATTTCTTTTACAGTTTTGACCTTGATTCCCTGATTATTTAAGAGTGTTTCTTTTTAACTTTCACATATTTATGCCTATTCTTGTTCTCTGCTGCTTATTAATTTCCAGCTTCTTTCAATTGTGGTCAGGGAAATTACTTTGATTAAATTCATTCTTTCTAAATTTGTTGAGGCTTGTTCTGTGACCTAGCATTGTAGTCTACCCTAGAGAAAGATCCATGTGCCCTTGAGAAGATTAGGTATCCTGCTGCATTTGCATGTAAAGTTCTGTATATGTCTACTATTTCTATATTCTCTAACATTTTATTAAAGATCTCTGTTTCTTTATTGACTTTAGGTTGAGAAGTTCTGTCGAATGGTGATAATGTTATGAAGAAAAGTCCCCAGTATAATTTAGAGGCATCTCTGTCCTTCATTTTACCATGGTTTGTCTTATGTATTTTAGGGTACTTTGGTTATGTGCATAAATATTTATGATTGTTCCTTTTTCTTGATAGATTACCCCTTTATTAATATATAGTGCTCTTCTTTGTCTCTAACAATACTTTTGCATTTAAAGCATATTTTGTATGATATTAATATAGCTGCTAATACTCCTTTTCATTAATTGTTTTGTATAAAATCTTTTTCCAACATTTCACTTGCAACTTCTTTGTGTCCCTGCTTCTAATGTGAGTTTCTTTATTCATTATATTGATGGGTCATATTTCCTTATCCATTATGCCAATACTTTTCATTGGATTGGAGAATTTAATTCATTAACATTCAGTGTTTATGTCCACTCAAATATATAAAACATTCCGTGTTCATGTTCACTCACAAAATATAAACAAGGAAACAAAGAAGTAAGGTAAATAATAAAATTTTAAAAGTTGGAAATGGAACCATAAGTAGTCAAGAAAAAATTATCATTTTATTATAAGAATAAAAATGATGGAAGAAAAAGAAGAAGGGAAGGAAGAAATGACCAAACAAGAGAAGGTAGTTTGAAAGAAAAGCAAAGGAAGAGGATGAATGAAAGAAAAGAAGTAAAGAAAATAGGAGAAAAGAGCCAAAAACTAAAGAAACAAAAGAAAAAAATTACAGAAATAATTTTCTTCCTCTCAGACTACTAGCAACCATCTCAGGCTGCCAGCATTTGGCAATCAATCACCCTGTGACTCACCCTCTACAAATAAGGTACCCAGATCTAGAGGGGAAAAAAAAAGAATAAAGAGAAAAAAATTAAAAATAAAAATTTCAAAAATCAAATTATCTCATTCTACATTTCTGGTTGTGATGCTCTTGTTTGCACAGCTCCCCCTTCCCCAGGGAGTCTGCTGAGTTCCTGATAACTGGCTGGATCACTCTCTGGCTCTCTCTTTTCTGTTTTTTTTTTTTTTTTTTGAGCACCTAACAGTTTGCCATCTGCCTTTCTCCATTACCCCTTCCTTCAAGTTGGTTGGGTGTCTGACAACTCCCAGGCTGGGGTTGCTTATTCCCACCTCCTCTTCACCATGGTGGTTTGGCATCTGATGGCTGGTATGTTGCCTCTCCCTGACATTCTTTCCTCAAGCTGGTTCGGCTTCGGATGGCTCACCATCTGCCCCTCCTGGTTCACTTTTATTTCTGGTCATGTGCCTCTGACAACTCATTTTATGCCTTTTCCTGCCCCCCTTCCCTCAGGTCACTTGGGCATTTGACAGCTAATCTGCTTCCTCTCACAGCTCCCCTCTCATTCCCATTACTGGGTGTCTGTCAGCCCATCACCTCATTGACATAATTCCTCTCTTTCCCAGAGCAGGTTGGAATGACAGCCCACTTGTTCAGCTCCCCCTCCCCTCTGCCTGGAGTCTCTCAGTGCTGGTTTTCCAGCCAAATCACTTCCCCTTCTTCCCTCTTCCTCAGGGCCAGCTGGGTGCTGGCTTGCCTACTCCATCCCCCATGGCTTCTTTCTACCTCTGGCCAACGTTGTCCACCTCTCTAGTGGCTGACGCTCTCTGATTGTCCCTGCAGTCCTGCAGCTTCTCTTTTGCCAGGTAAATCTGCTTACCTACCTGCTGTTTCTTGAGGAGGGGAGAAGCCTTTCATTCCCTACTCTTCCATCTAGGAACTTTTAAATGGATTTTTCTTTAATTTTTATTCTGTTACCATATATACAAAATAGCATTTCCCCTTTTATTCACATTCATATATATCTTCAGTGCTGGCACTTGCATTCACTACGTTGTTCTCCCATCAACATCATCCATAAACAAAATACTTCCATCATTCCAAATTGGAATATTCTACTTTTTAAGACTCTGCATCCCATTCTCTATTGTGGTGCTGACCCCTGGTAGTGTATATTCTAGATTCTGGATCTATGAGTGTGCTTTCTGTAATTGTTTCTAATTGGTGAGTTCATACAAAGTTTGTCCTTCTGTGTCTGACTTGTTTTACTCAATGTGATATCTTCAAGGACATCTCCATTGCCACATGTCAGGAATTCATTCCTCTTAATGACTGAATAATATTTCATTGTGTATATATCATGTTTTATTGATCCATTCATTTTTTTCATGGACACTTGGGATGCTTCCATATTTTGGAAATTGTGAATAGTCCCACTATTCACATCAGTGTGCAAATATCTGGATCTCTGCTTTCAATTTTGGGGGGTATATAGATAGTCATGGGATTCACAGTTCATATGATAGTTCTATACTTAGCTTTTTATGGAATCACCAAATTGTCTTCCATAGTGGCTGAACCATTTTACATTGCCACTTGTAATGAATGAATATTATTATATTTTGGCATCTTCTCCAATATATATTTTCCATTTTTGAGATAAGCCATTCTAATGAGTGTGATATAGTATGTCATTGAGATTTTGAATTGCATGTTCTTTATGTATAATAATGTGATTTCTGGCAATTTGTATATCTCTTCTTTGGAGAAATGTTTATTCAAGGATTTGCCAATTGTTTAATAGCATTGTTTGTCTTTTTCTTTTTAGGTTTAGTTTTTTTAAAAGTTAGGCCAGTAAAAAGAATTTATTGGGAAACTGGCAAAAGAACAGAGCTTACTGAGAAATGGAAGAGAAAAATGGAAATACACCCCCAAATTTGGAGCAGGCTCCTCTAGGTAGAGAAAGTGAGCTCTGCCTCACATGATTACCTTTTAAATTGTTAATTATTCCTCCCCCTTCCTAATGATAAGGGGATGGGCCCCAGTTACTGGTTACCCCACCAATGGTAGGACAAATGGTGAGGACTACTTGGAATACCCAGGGCCCAGGGGAGGTCCCAGAAAGAGAAATTGGGACCACAATGTTAAAATAAAGGTCCAAGTGAGGACTTACAGACTTTTTGTTTGCCAGCCATGCTGCTTGTCATCCATATTGTCTGTTGGCCATGTTGTAGCTTATTGTCTCCTCTGTTACCCTGTACTAACCTGCCTCAACTCCTCACTCAGAAAGTTCATGGCCTTATTCTTAATGGGGGTGCTGTGGGGCAATGATCATTCTTCTGTGGTTACTTCCTGCTGGTTGGGAAGTAGTCCCTGCTTGAGAGGGTGTAAACTTCTCTGGCTTCTCTTTTATTGAGGTTGAGGGGAGACTGGTCAAAGAAGTCACTGTGAATAGAACTGGCTGATATCCCCACATGACTAGTATCTTGTTTTGGAAGGTATTGATTCTGGAAGAAATAAACTTTGTTGGAATTTTGGAGATACATGGCCCCATTGAAAGGATATGAAGATGGTAAGTGGGCCTATAAAGGGGGCCAGCTATTACATACTGAACCATGAGAGTGAGAAAGGCCAAGTGCGTTCAGAGGCTACATCCCCCTAAAGTTGGTGTGCTTCATCTTGCAGGTTTTGAATGGAGTTTAAGATTGTTCCAGAGTGACTTACATAGAAACAGCATTTTTTTCCTTGAGGAATATGCATGTCCCTCACCTATGCTGCTGTTAGCATGCTTTGGGCTCTGTGATTTTGCTGTACTATGGCAGCAAGAAATTCTATTTGCTGTCTAAGAGCTTCTAAGTCACAGCTAGATTCTTCTATGCTGTTAGTTAGCTTCAGGGAGGGATTGTAATAGATAATGGGGTTTGGTATAAATTGCCAAGCCCAGTTTTCCATAGTGGTGGTTATGTTTAAGGCAGCTAAAATGGGTCAAGAAGAGCCATTTCCACTTTAGTTATTGCATATAGAAAGAAATTACCAGAAATGAAAACAGACAAGATTTCTTAAGGGGTGTCTGGCTTGCCTTCCCACTAACAATAGGTGTTTGGACTAGAATTAGAGGGAACAGCTGGCTTTGACAGAGACACTACTTAGATTTGGCACTTGAAGAGGTATTTCAGTCCCTCCAATGACTGGCACTTATACATCCCATTAGGTGCTTTTTGTGAGCGGGCAATTCCTTGGGCAGCTGGTTTCACTTGGGATAACTGCACCCACCTGGCAATTACTTTAATTTAACAGCCATGGGAGTGATCAGAGCCCTAGAGTAAGGTCACTTCTATTCTGGCTTTAATTGAGAGTGAGGCTTTTGATCAGTATCTGATCAAAAAAACCTCTGAGAGTGAGGTTTTGATCAGTATCTGGTTTCTAGGTCCTGGGTGAGGGAAGGTTACCTATAGACCAACTGGAAGGGTCTAAGATGAAGTGGCTCCTAGCCACCTTGTTTGTTTTTGCTTTCTGGTGGGAAAATGTTTAACCTTGGCAGGATGGCATGTAGGTTTGCCAGTCCCACCAGGATATGAGTGGGACAAGTTCTGGAATAAGGGCAAGGAGTTAGACTTGGGTTAAATGCATCTTTCACCTGATGTGGGGTGGAGATTGTGAGAGGTCACCCCTAAATTAATATGGTGGCTTTTTTATTAAAAGGGATGTTGCCTCTTCTGTTTTCAGGCAAGGTGGCCATTACATTATCTTACAGACATTGTTTATTAACAACGTAGAAAATGAAGTTTACTAGGACTTTTGACATGTTCAATATCTCTCTGCATATGATGTAGAATAGAACACATAACACCATACTCATTAGACATGTAAGTACAGTACTTAATACTAATTAATGTGCTAACCAATGCATAAGTTTCTCTTTAAGCTGCAATTAAGTGGATGTAATCTTCATGTTTGCAATTCCATTCATGTTATCTTTCCTTGAGAGCAGACCATAATGCCAATTGTGTTTACATTCTACTTACATCACTCTGGTAATCATTGCTCTACTTGGTATGCCCTTCACAGAGCCAGGATGCAGCAGCACCATTGACCCTAGGGAGAGGCTAGGAAGGTAGGCTCCAGTATTTCACTGGCCTCCTGCACAGCGTCCTTCAGCACTATGAAACAGTGCAAATCTCAAAGCTATATCCATTGTACATTTGGCCATATACAGCCATGGCTGGATGCTGCAGGAGTCTGAAACTGCAATGTAGTCTCCATCCATTTCAGGAGCACAACCAGACATGTAGTAGATACCTTTATTGTATTAGAGGTCAGTGAATGACTGAACCAATAACTCAAATGGAGAGGCAAAATGAAGTGTATTGAAGTCCTGCATTCAATGTGCAAGAGAGTTTGACAATACTAAGTCTATCTAATTATTATACACTTTTTAAACACTTCCAGTGCAGTTAATAATATATCAAATGAACTTGTTAGTACTTTGCTTTTTACTTCTACACCTTTACAATGATGACATTAATTCACAGATATCTTATTTTAGCAGCACAGAAAAAATTATGATCTTAATTATTTTATGGAAACTGAAGATTCCCAATGGAATCAAGATTATCTTTCCTTAGCATCACTTTTACATGGAGATTGAGGTGGTCTTTGACATATTTCCCTGTTATGAAGTTACTTTTTGTTAATATTAATTTAGGTTTTTAATAAATGGCTTCCTAGAATTAGCCATTTAAATACTCCAGTTTAGAACATGCTTTTACAAACTCCTTTTAACTAACCATAATCGCATACACTCATTACTTTACCTTAAAATAAGCTTATTACATTACTATTAGCAATCAATGAAATTTCCTTTATACATTAAAGAGGGGGCAGATCTACATTTATTTCTTTAACTTAATTTCATTAAATGTGAACTTATAACTCCATCATTTTACAGATTTAATACATATGTTAATTTATTTACTCGGTATGCTATAAACCAGGGAGATAAGACTTAACCTAAAGGTAACCGTTATAGTTTATGCAAAGCATGTTCTTTTTCTTTCCTTTAAAGGACGTTGAAACTTTTTCTTTAATAAAATTCTAAAACTGAATAATCTTAAAACATACTGACTACTAGGTTCTGGAATGTATTTGTGAGGATGGTCAATTCAAGTGATGGTCTCGGCCGCAGCCAGCTGCAGACAACTAGTTGCTGGCACCAGTGAGGCAACCTTGGTCCCCACTTTATCCTTTTGGGACCACGTTCAAAATCAGTTAATATAACTGGTCTGCAGCAAATGTTCTCTAAACAACCCTGGGGCCAAGGACATTTGAGGAACAATAACATAGTATGTTATATAATCTGATCAACATTTTATTCTCACTATTGTATCAATGTGTTATTCTTTCTGTTGTATGTCAAAGAATGAGATCATCCGTGTTAATAAAAACCAATGGGTCAGCCAGAAGGCCAGGGTTTTTCTGCCGCATGGCTGCAACCTGGAATGGACCGTTATACTTCTCTTCCTCATGTGTTGTTTCACTTGCCCCCCCCCTTTCAAGACCCTGTCTTGGATGTGGTTAACAAGTCGTGTATTGGCAGGATTCACCCTGCACACACCATACCTGCTGAGAAGGAGGTAGGGGGTATGGGCCCCATGTGGATGCCCACCTGTATGTGGGCTGGGGTGGCAGAGTGGCTGTCCCACTGGTGTGCTTGTCCTACAGAGATCCCAAAAAACACACCAGTGGCTTTACTGGGTGCTCTGCAGCAAGCTGAGGCCCTGTTGGGTGATATGAAACTGCATGTGGCGGCTGCCTGGGCAGGATGGGTGTTCCTGTCTTTGCTTCGGTATATTACACAGGAAAAACTGAAGTAAGCAAGCCAGTTGCAGGAAATTGAGCAGGTGGTGGAACAGTTATGTGGTAAAACCCATCACATGGAGCAGCAGTGAGAGCACCAGGATGAGCTGGTAGACAGTAGTTCTGAAGATGAAGTTGAAGGTAGGAAAATAAAAGAAGTCTTCCCAGTTGTTACTCAGAAGATGAAGCTTGACCAGGACATGCAGCAGGGAGGGGACCCTATGGGGCAGCCCCATGTGGTCCAGCACACTGTATAACACCCAAACACGCAGGCAGAGTTAGTTGAATTGGGACAGCAATTTTGGCAGAAGCCAGGAGAAACTATAGCTCTGTTGTTGCTCTGGCTATGGGATGCTGGGGTGGATGGCATTTTCTGTTCTGGGACAGAGATTGAAAAATTGGCATCCCTAATAAGCCATTGACTGTTGAGACAGTAACTGTTGAATGCCCAGCACCATGCTCAAGAAAATCTTAACTATTCCCTGATGGAATAGTGGCAGACTGTGATCTACTCTGTATGGTGGGATCCCGGTGAGATACCAGATGCGCTGAGTCGATGGACAACCTATGCTGACTTAGTACAAGTAGTCTGAGAGATAGACATGTGTAATGCCTTGTTTAACCTTGGTAATCAAGGACCAGATGTGGAACAGTTCACAAGCCAAATGAGAGATCTTTCATGCAGCATGCCACATCCCCATCCTTTGGTTCCTTGATGGTGATTCTTACCCCATATATTGATCACTCAGTGCATGAAGTAACAGCCATGATGGTTAGCTTGGGGGAGGCAAAAATTTTGCATGTGTGAGCCCATCCCATGTCTACCAAAAGAAGAGATAGTTTTGCACCCAGGAGGACTGTGAAGTCAAAATGACAGAACTCTCGAAAGGGGCCAATTAGAGTAATACATAAGCAGATGTGGAATGATCTGTTGGCTGCCAGAGTAGACCGGGCAAAGATAGAAAGAAAGCCAATATGGTTCTATTGGATCTGTGGTGCCAGTTAAAGCCAACACAGCACAAAATGCAGAGGAAAAAACAGATATGGGCAACTGCCCAATTGAGTGATTATTTAACAGATGCCCTGGCTGGAACTCCTGAGCCAGCATTTACCTTTACATAGGATGAAGGCCAAAGCATCTTAGATGGGGACCCTCAGAAAGACTAGAGGCCCTATGTGGAACTATCCATCCATTAGTCCCCACAAAATATCCAGCATGTTCTTGCCCTAATGGATACAGGAGATGAATGGATGCGCCTATATGGACAGCCTGGAAAATGCACGAGCATGTACGCCTATGTAGATAGGTATGGACAAATGGGCCAGGGGTCCTTATGGGTCTTCCAAGCCAAGGTGATCTTGGGAATTGGTCATCTACCTCACGTGAATTTTCAATGTGCATCTCCTCCATTCCAGAGTATATACTTCGTGTAGATGTGCTGCGTAATATTACCTTCCAGATTATTAGAGATTTCCATTTGTGTGTTTGAGTGGTTAAGCCTCAGGTATGAGAATATGTTCATCTGTCCATGACATTGCTGGAGCCTCGCCAGATGGTTACAATAAAGAAGTATAGATTACCAGGTGGTCATAATGAACTTACTGCTACTATTAAGGAATTGGCTAAAGGTCATATCCTCCAGGAGGCATGCAGCCCCTTTAATGCTCTGGTATAGCCTGTGCACAAGCCAGATGGGGCTTGGCATATAACTGTTGATTATCAAGAGTTAAATAAAGTGGTTCCTCCCCTCCATGCAACTGTGCCCTCTATTTTGGATTTCATGGACACATTGACTCTTACTTTAGGGACATATTTTGTTTTGGACCTAGCAAATGCATTATTTTCCATTGCTATCACCAACACTGCACAGGATCAGTTTGCTTTCACATAGGAAGAAGGTCAATGGACTTTTACCATTTTACTTATGGGATGTGTTCATAGTCCCACCATCTGTTGTAGCTTAGTATCTAAAGACTTAGAGCAATGGAAGCACTTGAGAACAATACAACTGTTTCATTATATTGATGATGTTATATTAACATCTGATTCTCTTGCAGATTTAGAAGCAGCAGTGCCCACATTGATCACTCATCTGCAAGAACAAGGATGGGTGATAAATCAGGACAAGTTGCGAGGGCCTCAGGCTTGTCTGTCAAATTTTTGAGTATTTCGTGGTTGGGTAAGACAAAAGTAATCCCCAAGGCCATTATTGATAAAATACAAGCCTTTCCCCACCCCACTATGGTGCAACACCTACAGATTTTCTTGGGTCTCTTGGGGTATTGGCGAGTCTTTGTGACACAGTCGGCCCAAATTCTGAAGCCATTGTAAAGGTTAAACCAAAAAGGGGGAGACTGGGACTGGACAGATGAATCTGAGTTGGCATTTGAGGCCTCCAAGCAGACCATTAAACAGGCCCAGGCTCTACTAGTAGTGTACCCTGGCCAAATATTTAAGTTAGATGTACATATTACAGAGAAGGAATATGGTTGGAATCTATGGCAATGCACAGAATAGCTCCATCAGCCGAATGGATTGTGGAGCCAACTGTGAAAACAAACAGAAAAATGCTATAGTTTAACTAGCTGCAGTATGTGCAGCAGCTCAGAGTACTGAAACTATAACTCAAGAGGCCACGGTGAAAATATTCACCACTTACCCCATCAAAAGCTGGGTACATAGCTGGATGGCCCACCCTTGTAGTGGATGGCTCAAACAGCAACTCTTGCTAAGTAGGGTGTGTATTTAGAAGAGTGATGTACTTTTGCTTCCAGTCCTCTAATAAGAGAACTGCAATGAGTTTTTGGATCCCTAGCATATGTGGGAATGTTGAGACCTGAGGCAGAGGTGACCCCCATCCAGGATGCACAATCCCCCTTTGGAGCTGGGGAGGGGACAGTCCCAGAGTCTGCATACTGTGCAGATGGGGCCAGTCAAGGTCAGTCTGCTCAATGGATGGCTGTAGCTGTCCAACCTAAGACTGACACCATATTATATGAAATTGGCTTTAGTCAAAGTAGCCAGTGAGCTGAACTATGAGCTGTGTGGCTTATTTTAAAAAGGGGGGAAAAAAGCCCTTTAACTCTTTGTACTGATAGTTGAGCCGTTTTTGTGCAAGTGGGATGAGAGGCTATGGACTGTGGTCCAACAATTAAATAAGCACCTCTGATGAGGTGGAGTAATGCCCATAGAAGCTCTATTGCATAGACCAGCAGCTCTGATGCAGTTGCAAAGTACAACAAAAGATCCCTTGGTGAAGCCTCAGGTGGGGCTACAGGGACATATTTTGTTACCTGCTGTAACATGCTCCATGGCAGAGAAACTGAAACTATGGTATGGCCTTGGACTTTGAAGGTAACCCATGTAAGGTGGCTCTTATTGCTCCCTGGGGAACAGAATTACAAAGAAAGTTATCAATTGCACATTGGATAACCAATGTTTGGTCCTTGCCGGTAGAAGTAACAGTGCCATCAACAGCAGCAACAATCCTGAAGGGGACTTTTATATTGGCTCTCTGGACCATTATGAGTTCCCCCATTTTGGTACAGGTTGAGGATGTGACACCATAGCCTTCAGTGGATGGGGCTCATATGTGGTACACTCAGCCCGTCTGTACACCAGAGCGAAACATTGTTGTCGTGGGATGAGTGATTAGGTTGTGTCCTATTAGATGGACATGAGTTACACATTTTAGTTACTCTTTCTCATTTGTCTTATCACCTTTTAGGATACATTCCAACAGTTTGCTTGCTTGGGCTCTTACCCAAGCTCAAATGTACAACATGTCTCATTGTTGGGTGTGTACAGAAATCCTGGCCAGTACAATGGAAGGCCTCACATGGAGCATCACCCCTGCCACTTGGGACAGTTGGATCTGGCTGGTGATAGATGACCAAATGACCCCAGAGTGGGAAGCTGTTCATCACCAGGTAGAATGCTTGTTGCACCGGGATATGGACCCTGGCAGGCAATTGTTTAGCTATGCTTTATCTAATGGATGGGGCTGTCTTCCAACTGAACATGTAGAGTTGTGTATCATCACACCTAAACATGTTGAAAAGGGGGAGCCCCACCAGCTAGCTGGGTAGATCCCCATATGTATGTGTAATATTACTCAGAGTGTTATGGGTGGCTCCCACTGGTGGAATGGTCTACCATATACAGGTACATAACCCATGGACTGACTGCCTAAGGGATATTTGTGGATCTATGGACCCCATGGGTGGTCATACCTTCCTGCTAATTGGACAGCGCAATTTATATGGGGGTACCCCTTGATACTGGGGTGGATTTTATCCACCCTGCCCCAGTTAATCCAGAACTGAGATATAGTATATCACAGATGGCACAGAACCTGGTGAACCCTGTAGTGGTTCTACCTGCTAGCCACACTTAGTCCTGGAGGTGCAGCCATTAAAGTAGAATTAGATGTAGGAGCCTTGGCACGGCATACTATGCAAGCTTTAAATGCTTCTAAGTATGCGATTGCCCAGTTAACAGAAGAGACTGATCAAATCAGCCACATTGTGTTACAAAACCACGTTGTCCTAGATTTACTTACAGCAGCCCAAGGGGGCACATGTACCTTGATACATACCAAATGTTGTGTGTACATTCCCAATCAAAAAGAATCCATACAGGTGGCTTTGAAAGACATGAGACATGAGGTCCAACAGATCCAACATATACAGGCAGTACAGGACTGGGGGGACTCTCAAAAAACCTGGAAATGGGGAATAGGGGGCACCCTCATTGGGCTGTGAGGTATAATTCTTGTTTGTTGTAGTATATATTGCTCTTGTGGTATATGGCTGCAGTGTACCCCTTCTATTTCCAAGGCCATCACCCTCAGGGGTGGAGTGTGAGGATGGTTAATTTGGGTGATGGCCTTGGCCTCAGCCAGCTGCAGGCAGCTGGCTGCTGGCACCACTGAGGTAGCCTTGGTCCGCACTTTATCCTTGGGCCCATTTCCAAAAGCAGTTAATAGAACTGGCTTGCAGCAAATGTTCTCTAAACAACCACGGGGCTGAGGACATTTGAGGAATAATAACATAGTATGTCATAATCTGATCAACATTTTATTCTCACTTTTGTATCAATATGTTATTCTTACTGTTATATGCCAAAGAAAGAGATCATCCATATTAATAAAAACCAACGGGTAGGCCAGAAGACTGGGGTTTTTTGCCACATGGCTGCAGCAAGGAATGGGCCATTATACTTCTCCATGTGTGTTTTCTTGCTTGCCCAGCCTCATGAGCCCTTCTCTTGGACATAGTTAATAGAATTACAATCATTTAATTTGTTTTAATTATAATTCAGAAAATATCTTTCCATAGCTTTTAAGAAATTTACCTTTACTTACTGAAATTTTATACTAGAAGTATTAACCACCCTTATTTTAAGGCTGTGAAAATGTTTAGATTGGGGAATTACAGGATAAACTATGCTTTTTAATTCCCCAGCCTAGAAGAGTTTTAATCTGTTACACCTAGCTCCTCCCCCAGAACTTTTGAAAAGAGAAGGCCCTGGGGGCTGAGTAGGTCAAAGAGCCCAGGGAAGTATTTTTCCCTTTCTAAATAATTCCTATATTCAAATTTCTATATAGCTTTTCCATCCTACTTAGCCTAATTTGAGCTCCAGGAATACTTATTCACATGTATAATCTCATATTTGACTTTAAACTTTGAATAGAGCTCTTTTAAGAGTTTTTATTTGTCAATTTGACATTACCAATCCAATGTATGAACATACACACTGAGCAAATAGGCAGCCTTGAATAGAGAGTTGATACAAAAACACAACTTAATAAACTTATTTAAATCTTTCATTCTTTTATAAAACAAGTTTAACTGTTAAATAACCTTTGAAAGATTTTTTTGAAGGCTATTTCTAATTAATCTAATTTTTCCTGTGACCATGTAGTTTTGCATAAGAATTTTGTTACCTTTAATTATTGACTTATAACCAAAATTTCCTAATGCTTTAAAACACAGTTGACAACATTTTCCTTTATTTCAGAGTTTTGCTTATTTCCCATTTTGACTTTGGCAGACCTTGGATGAGTAAGACTAATTCCAGCATACACTCACTGAGGTCACTGAAGTCTCAGGGAAGCTGGTTTCTCTCATGAATTGCTTTTAGGAATTTTAACAATAGGGGCAGAATGCCAGCCTCTATAGTCCTCAGAGATAACAAGACTCAGGTGGCTGCTGGACTGGAAGAGTAAACATTCAACCCCGAGGGTTGAGAATTCCACCTGGCAGCAAATTAGTCCACACTTGGAGCCATGAGAGAAAGCAGGATCACTAATACCAGTGCAAGGACAGGAGACAGGGGGGTGTCAAGTTTGCTTTCCCCTGAACTATAGGGGCAGAAACTGTCATGAAATAACCATAAACAAAGGCAAGAGGTGAGGCTAGGCCTGAGTGACCATAAACAAAGGAAGTTCAGTTTAAGATTATACTTACAAGAGTAGGTTTAGGCTAAACTTGCCCAGTTATAATTTGAATTATCCTTCTGCTGTTTTATAATATAAACACATCTATATAATGATCTTAATTCTTACAGTTTCTAATTAGTTTTTACTTTAAGGGAAATTAGGTACTTTTAGGCAAATGGCATTCACTGGGACACAGAGACTGATATTTGCAGGCAGGAAATATATTGAGGAGTTTTCCCAGTGGAGAGGATCTGAAGAATAGTCTTCACACTGCCCCTGGAAGGTGGTGGATATGACTTTATACAGTACCTCAATAGGCACAGAAATGTTAGCCCATGGGGAAGGTGTTAGAGACTGAGTACAGCCTAAGGCCAATAAGGGACTATAAAAGCAAATTCTTCCCTTGTATGGCTAGGGGGCAGTGGGCTAGGAGGTAGGATATTCTTGGAATGCAGGAGAGGTTGGTATTGGCCTGGTCCAGAAGGGGTGAAGGTCTTATTTGCTTCATTCCTACTGCTATATGGCTCCTTTGTTCATTTTTGAGAGGAGATGGGCTGCCTTCAAACACATAGGCTATGGCTTGCTCAACTGGTCATGTAGGTAATGGCTGGATGCTGCCTTTCTTCAATTTATGTCATGAAGAAATTGAATCATGGCCTTATGACCTGTTAATCAATGCAAAACTTGGAAGGGGGAACCTATAAGATGTATCTTTATTAACTAAGCCACAAGAATTTTATTAGTAACAACTTTGCTAAAATTTTCTGCTTTTCCAGCAGTTGAACTGATTACACTTGTGATTTATACATTGAATCCATTTGCAATACAGTATTGACATTTAAAGACTAATTTTTAGGCTACCTTTTACCTTTATCCAATTTGCAACTGGTGAACCCGAAATCTGATTTCTTAGGCACAATCAAACTGACAAAGTTAAACACAGATTTCAAAATTGAACACAAAGTTAAGCACAGATTAAAACAGAAGAGATAATTTTATACCCTTAGCATTTCTAGGAACTTTTTTATCTTAATTGATGGCACATGAGGTTTCTTATTTTCCAGGAGAGGTTCAGTAACTAGTCTGTATCTTGATCTCTATTCACACCCTTTAATAGGCAGAACTGAGTTTAAAACCGAGAAGGCTGTCTTTAAAAGGCAGTTAATGGAGGTTTGTGGTATATTTCCTCATGTCTTTTTAAGGAGTAATGACATGAGTTTTCTGGCCCACAAATCTATTTGTCCTCTTTTCTTACAGTGGTTTAACTGGAATTCAGAGCCCCATACAGAGGCTGCTCTTGGCTATACTGTGGCCATGAAGAACAGTTGTAGGCAAATTTTCCTGATTCCAGAGAAGACACCCCTATGGTGTACTGGTGGACTAGAGACCATGCTCTTTATTCTAGGAAGAATAAAGAAGTGCTTTTTAGTCAACTGATCTGGCGTCCCAGAGTCCAATTCTGATGAAAATATTCATCACTCCAAATAATTTGGAGCTAAGGCTCTAGTCTCAGTGTCCTGAGAAACTAATCCAGAGCCCTGTTGATGGGCTTCCCCATGACCAACCAGGTCTTGGGAGATGCTGGAAAACCCTGAAGTTCAGAACAAAGCTACAAAGCCAAATTTGTGGGAGATGTTGGGAGCAGTTGCCCAAACCAAAGCAGCTGAGCTAAATCTCAGAGGATATTTGACTGCCCTCTGAACTGAGGCACCCTAGGAATGTCTTGGGGAATGTTCAGAATTACTGCTCTGGTTTCCAGTACCCCTAACATGCCAGGGTCCAAGACTGACTACACTGCTACACAAAATGAAACAAGTGACCTAAGTCTCAGAAGATATTTGGATGATTTGGTTCCTGCCACTGTGGGATTCACAAAACCCCTGCCACCAGGCATTTCCAGGCCATTCGGGACTTGTGAGAACGAATACATTTTGGATGTGAGTTGCCAAGCTCCTTCTTGGAAAAGGGGCAAAAAACTTCTTCATCCACTTATTCTTACAATGGTTTTATAAAGAAGACACCTGAGAGCCTCTTTGTTGCTCAAATGTGGCCTCTCTCTAAGCCAGACTCAGCATATGAATGCATTACCTTCCCCCAAGTGTGGGACATGACTCCCGGGGATGAGCCTCCCTGTCAATGAGGGATTAACACCAAGTGCCAACTGGCAATACCACTGGAAAAAGACCTTGAATAAAGGGGGAAAAGGTAAAGACAAATGAGTTCATGTGGCTAAGAGACTTCAAAGAGAGTTGGGAGGTCATCCCAGAGGTAACGCTTATGTACACCTCAGTAGGATCTCATAGAACATGAAAGTGTGTATCACCCCACACAGAGGGGCTCCTGAGGGCTCTGGAGACACCCAGATCCTGTATAAGGGGGGATAGCTCCAGAGATTGATGCCTTATCAGTGGGCTCTACTTTGGAATCTGTGCTACTGAGAGTGACAGAGTTGGACTCAAATAAGTCCTCCCTGCACATGGCCCATCAGTCCCTTCTATTCAAACCTATATGTGATGCTGGAGTTTGTAGGTGTACTTCCAGAGACTGGAGGCTTTGGCCTGCCCATGTGCCAGCTGTGCCTGGAATCTTTGTGGAGTTGCAACTCTTACTCTACAGCTCAATGTACTCACCCAAGTCACCTGGTGAGGAGATGATGATGGACAACGGCCAACCTAGGGAATGGAGAGAGTCTGCAGCTGCAGTCAGGATTATCCCATCCATCATATCTGTGGGATATGGGCCCCCTCTCACTTGGAGGTGGAGTGGACATCACCATCCCAAACTCCTCAGGATTGGGGGAAAAGCTATGGACTACAGTGGACTCACTGGTATTCTGTTGTAGACATATTGTGAATCAAGCAATGGAAGAAATTACAGCAGTGAGGTGGAGCCAGTGGCCACTGGATGCTTTCAGGTCAGGGAAGGGAAAAGCAGTTGTAATACAGGGGCTTTTCTGGGACTTGGGAATTATCCTGAGTGACATTACAATGACAGATAGTGGTCATTTTACATCAGCATATAACATGTAGAACTCTGTGGGAGAGGGTGTGGTCTACACTGTGAACTGTGGTCCATGCTCAATGGCAAAGCTCCAGGATGTGTATATCCATTGAAGGTGATATGCCACACTAATGAAAGATGTTTATGTGGGATATTATGGAAGGTATGGGAGGTGGGGAACATGGGAATCCTTGTAATTTTTGCGTAACATTTATGTAATCTAAGCATCTTTTAAAATATAAAAAAATTAATTAATTAATTAATTAAAAAAAAAAAAAAGTCCTAGCTCATGCCTGGATATTTCCCAGTTATACCAACCATCAAAGGCCATTAAGAGTTTAGAGATCAATTGTTCCAGATAACAGGTCTTGGGGCCCTGAGGCAATAACTTCTTCATGCCTTGGGTAGGGCTAAAACTCACTAGCAAATGCATTTTCAGCTTTACAGTTTCTAAGACATTCCAAAACATTTTACACACCCATAATGAGAAATTAAGTAGGAGGAAGTGGGGAGATTAAACATGGGTCAAGAATAAATATGAACAGAGCCCTGAGCGCTTGACATCCCTGAGAAAAGATTAAGGGGCTGCCCCAAGGCATCCACCTCAGCCCTGCCCACCACTGCCTTCCCACACCAGGGAATTGGGTGTGGTCAATAGGAAGGTGGGCCTGCAAATGTGTAGCCCCATGGAGAGACACAAGCCCCTGGCTTTCTGTCATGGCAGCCAGTAACAGGAGGGAGGCTGGCTACTGCTAAAAAGACTTGAAAAACAGCTGCGCTGTACCCAGGAGACCCCTGTCTTGGCAGGACCCTGTTTTGGGCCCCTGCCCTGTGGCCCTGCCCTCCTGGCTAGGGTCAGTTTTAATAAGCCTGGGCATGTGGCACAGACACAGAAAGTTTTCCACACCCTGGCTCCCTCCATCCCAGTATTATGTACTTTGGGGCCTCATAGGGGAACCTATTTAAAATGGATAACAAAAAGAGGGCATTAAAAAAGATGTAATTCATCATTTGCCAATAATATGACTCACCAATACATCTTCTCATGGCTGGCAGTGCCAAATATGCTCCCAGATTTTCTGTAGGATCTTGGCTAAGCTACATAAAATGAATTCCAAAAGCAAGTGAGGTTAGTTAGGCCAGTAATTTATTAAAGAAGAGAAATGGGAGCAATTAACAGGTTTAGGGTCCCAGGGGCTGAAAAATGATAAAGAGGGCTGATTTACAGGTTACAATTCCCTCATTAGATTATAAATTCCTAAGTTTACTTGTGTGCTGTTCTAGGCATGGGAGAAGAATGCAAGTACATGGGGGGAAGGAGGCAAGAACAAGGGGCTGGTTTGGCCTTTTTACATGCTTGTTGAACCATTAATTACTGCATCCCTTTGTGCATGTGAAAGGAGGATTCCCAGCTGTTTGCTGTTTTGATTGATTATCCCACCCATCAATCTCCTGGGAAGCCCCAATGATAAAGCCCCTGGAGAATATCTGGGGCTTCTCCTGGCTTCCAGAGGAAATCTCTTTCTGAATGGGGTTTCTTGCAAGCATCTTCCAGCAGCCATCTTGTGGGGTATTTTGGCCACATGTTCAATGACAGTGGTTTTTCTACCAGGTTCCAGATCTATCTTTTGATTTCTAATCTAGCCTGCCTCAGAAACTCCTCATGTGCCATCAATTATGATTAAAATGTTCCTGGCTTTCCTAGCAATTTGCCTATTTCCTTGTAACACTTCAACCCTTCCATCAGAGAAAAAAGCCTTGCAAGGTTTTACCCCTTGTGGGAAGAAACTAATGGGATGCAGTCCCAATTTTTGTCTTGTCAGGGGCAGGGTTTCTCTAGACACCTTAGCTCTTTACATAGCAGCTGCCCAGGGATTCTCCTGGAGGAACAAAGCTGGAGGGGTCCTGCATGAAATTTCTCCCATGGACAGACACTGGGAGATTTGCATCCAGGTGATTCTAAAGTCAAGTCTTTCCATAAGCTAAGTGTGTAAAATTCTCTCTTCTGTTCTAATCTGTGCTTGCTTTAGCTTTGTTAATTTGCTCATGCCTAGTAACTCGTAAATGAGTTTTTGGGTTCACCTGTTACAAATTGGATAATAATGAAAGGTAACCTAAAAAAATGAGACTTTAAATGTCAATACCATCTTGCAACTAAATTTGATGTATAAAGAATTCACAAGTGGAATTAACTCAAAATGTGGGAAAAGCAGAAAAACTTAGCAAAGTTATTACTAATAAAATTGTTTAGTTGCTTAAATGAACATAAGTGCTAAAATTGTTTTAAAGTGGAAACTTACTAGAAACTGTAAGTAAGAGTTCAAGTCATTATATAGATACGTTTATATTATAAAACAGTAGAAGGATAGTAACTATAATTATTATAACTGGGTGGATGTAGCATAGACTTCAGCTATTGCAATGATAATCTTAAACTAAACTTATATTTAATTATAGCTATTTTGTAACTAGCTTTACCTAGCCCTTAAACTTCAGCTATTGCAGTGGTAATTATAAACTGAGTTTGCCTTTATTTATGGTTACTTAAAGTCTAGCTTCACCACTTGCCTTTGCTTTTAGTTATTTCATGCGAGCTTCTGCCCCCTATAGCTCAGGGGAAAGCAAACTTGCTAGGTATAGGGCAAACTAAGCACCTCTTAGGAAACCTTGTCTCTTTTCATTTCCTGTAATTTCTTCCTATACAATAATTAAAAGGACAATGCTTCTTCTCATTCCTTTCTGCCACCATAGGAAATGGGATTAGAGATTGATACCAAGTCCTGTTGTCAAATACAATCTCTCCCTAAAGTTAACCAACAGCAAAAAATAACTCAAGGAAAAAGGTTGTTTCCCATCAACTTTGGAAGCATATGTCCTTTATAAGTACATGGCCATTCCTACTCTTTCTTGTGGTCCAGTTTCCTCTTAGTGGGAAAATATACCCTCAAAATTATAATTAAACATATTTCTTCCAAAATCAACATCTTGCTAGCCATATGAGGATTTCATCCAGCTTCATCTAGGATGCCAGATTCATCTTTCTTCAACCATGATAAAATAGCAAGAGGGTTTTACACTTTCTCAGGTAAGGCCTGCTGCCCTGTATTAGTAAGTCAAGGGGTGCTGATGCAAAGTACCAGAAATCTGTTGGCTTTTGTAAAGGGTATTTATTTGGGTAGAAGCTTACAGTCACAATGCCATAAAGCACAAGTAACTTTCCTCACCAAAGTTTGTTGCTACATGTAGGAACAAGATGGCTGCTATCTCTGCAAGGGTTCAAACTTCTTCCCAAGGATCCATGGTCCTAGTTCCTTCAGGCTTTGTCTCTCTCCTTGGGGCTCAGTTCTTTCCAGGATCAGCTGCTTTGTTCTCTCCACAAGGTCAGCTGTAGACTATCAGGCTTTCACTCTTCCCAGGGCCTCTACTGTGTCTATTGAGCAGTCTTTAATCCTGTGCATTCTTCTCCTGTGTGTTTACTTCCCAGGGTTCCAGCAGCAAAAAACTGCAGCATCAAAACTCCAAACTTCTCCTCTTTAGAATGGTTATTTTTCTGTGAGTCCCCATCCACCAAGGGGGGAGGTACTCAACATCCTACTGACATGGCCCAATCAAAGCTTTAATCAGGTTTAACTGGAATTCACTGTTCCATACAGAGTCCAAACTCAGGGAGCCAGAAATTCTGGGAAAACCAAGTTTTTGTCCTTTGGGAGCTTATCTAGGGACCCCCCAGCCATTAATCCCCTTTTAAAATGGCAGAACCAAAAGAGGGCACAGACATACCTTAAAAGTTACATTCTCCAGCAGGGGACAAGGAGCATCACTCACTTATCTTTTTCCAAGCAATTGCTCAAGAAATGAAGACAGGGAAACATTGGATTCCTCTAGGTTCTTGGCTATGATGCATTAATAAATTTAGTATTGTTTAGTTAGGCAAGTAAAAATAATGTACTGGGAAATGGGGGAGAGAATAGCACTCACTTAGAAATGAGAGAGAAACATGGAAATACACATCAAAATTTTGTGCAGGCTCCTCTTGACAGAGAGAGCTGGTTTAATTTTATATATATTCTTAATAGTAAACCTTTATCAAATATATGGTTTCCAAATATTTTCTCCCATTTCTATGATGAAATCTATTTAATTTTTTAAATTTTATTTTCATATCGATATTGCAAATTATCCTGTTAATGGAAGATAATAACTACAATAACAAGAAATCTGATTTGGTTCATGGTAACACTCCCCCCTTATTTTTGTTACTTTCACAATTTTGAAGGATTTGGAATGATATCCATTCTTCTTTGGACTTAAGCAGCATACAGCTATTAACTAGTAGAGGAAAGGAATTGTTTTGCATGCAATTGGAGATACTCCTTGTTTTGGAGATAGGACTGGTCCTTCATCATCAATTTGTTGGTTGTCCATGCCAAACACAAAGAACTGGAGATTAGGAGTTGGCAGCTACTCTACTGGATTTCAGGGCACAAGTGGCACATGAACAATTAAGATTTAAGTCTCTGAGAAATATATATAATAGGTAAATTGAAAATTATAGGTTCAAATAAAAGGAGTAGAAGAATCATGATTAGGGAAACTTTAAATGTGTATAACTATGTTATATTTTGGATATATATTTTCATCTCTTCCCAGATAGGGCCCACTGACAGGGTCTTGGTTTTATGAATCTGTGTGACTACTTATGGTGTCCAGATATCCTTAGAGTCCTCATGAGCACTTTTGTTTGTGAATGCAAGAAACATTTCACTGGAAATGTGAACCGATGAGTGTCATCTGATGGCTGGTCTAGAAATTTGTTTACTGTGGCAGTTTGTGACATCTGTTTGAGACCTGCATAAATGTAACCTCTAGAATGACCCCTCAACTCACTATGAAATATTTTAGCCATAAAAAACTCTATTTTATTACAATTTCTACCATTTGATCAAGGTCTTTCTCCAAATGCACCACTGATTAATGTTTGGTAATAATCCCTTGATACCAGGAAGTCTCATCCCTTTGGAGTTATATTCCATGTAATAGGGAAGGTAGAGTTTATTTATTTTTTTTTTGCAGAGCTTCTCTTAGAGAGAGTCCATGTTTTAGTAACAAGTAAGTTTTCAGGAGGTAATTTTTAGGCATTAAATTTAATAAGGCATAGTTTCATTATTAAAGGATTAAGGTTCATAAGTGCAAGCATCAAGAAAAAGGGCTTAGGTTATTGGTTTGTTTTCTTTTAATAATCAAGATTTTTATATTCCAGAGGTTTTTGCAATCTTATTTGAAAAACTAGCAGGATATCACAAGGAAGAAATTTTAATACTTTCTTAGTTACTCTGTGGGCCTCTATCTATTCTGGAAACATACTTATGGCAATAAGGATACATATATATCCTATAGAAGTATGCTTTAGGTGCATCTTTCCCCACATAGCACCCACTATCAACATCTTGTATTAGTGACTTACATTTGTTATAGATCCTGATAGAGCATTCTTAAAATTATATTATTAAGTTATGGGAAGATGGCATTGGAGTAGGCAGGTGAGACTCAACTCTCTCAGAGAAACCATGATTGGAAAAGGGCCAAATTCTGCTTGAGGGAACTGCTTTGGGTGTCAGCAGAGCAAGACAGTATTATACAACTTCCAGGAGGGCAAGGGACAGAGAGACAAAGAACTCAAAACAACAAATGTGAGTAACCAAAACCCCACAGTGAATTGGAAGGACTACTAACCCCCACACCTAAGTTATTAAGATGGGATAAAATCCCAGGCTCACTGCAGCTGACTGAGAGTGTAAGAGATGTCTTCATCCCTGTCAGTTTTCACAGGAAAAGGGAGGGAGAATCAAGGGATTTCTCTTCAGTGAATTTGACCAACAGAGCTTGCTTTAAACCTTGGTTCCAGCTAGACCAAAACTTAGGAAAGCAGAGATTGCAAGAAACACCTCAGTGAAAATGTGAACAGATGAGCGTCATCTGATGGCTAGTCCAGAAATTGCAAGGGGAAAATACACATTAGCGGCTCTCTTTACCCCAAATCCTGGGAGAAAATCTGTATGTTCTTGCCCTAATTTTGAAAACTTAAGCAGGACAATTTTAAAGAGTTATAATAAGTTGATCCAAATATCAAAAAAGTCCTTTGGTGGGGGGGAACAATAGGCAAGAGAGAGAAATCGGCCATCAGAGTAAATTTGCCAACATATTTAGATTCCTAGATCAGTAATATATTGCAAACCATAATAGAAAACAAAAAGAGATAGCCGAGCCAAAGGAACAAACCAAACATCCTCAATAGATACAGATTTAAGACAAGTAATCAGTGATAATCTCACAATTTTCCTGAATCAATTCAAAGCATTGAAAGAAAATATGAGTAAAGAGCTTAAGGATATTAAGAAGACACTGGGTGAGCATAAATGACAATTGAAAAGGCTGCAAAGAATAGTCATAGACCCAATGGGAATGAAAGACAAGATGAGGAGACAACGATGGGAAATGGCCATCCCAGGGAATGGAGAGGGCCTGCATCTGCAG
>JAKSZT010054071.1:93022-106752 GCA_026826555.1 Tolypeutes matacus | reverse complement strand
TGAAGTTTAAGAGTGAATCTTACCCAAGGACTTGCACACTATTTGGTAAGGAATTAATGTGTTTCTGATTGTAACCAGGGCAGTTGAATATTGTTATATGGAAACACATATATGCATGCCTGCTATTGTTTGTATTTAGAGACTAAGTATGGTTTAAGCTGATGTGTATGGTTGCCAAGTTGACAAGGGGAGGACTGTGAGGGTTAAGCAAATGTGTCATCTCAGCCAAGTAATTGTGTCCAGTTTGTTTGGTCAAGCAAGCACTGGGATAATTGTAATACAAGAACATTTATGAGCTTTAGTCACCAGTAAGTTTATTGCATAGACAGCTGATTACATCTACAATCAACCAAGGAGATTGCTGTCAGTAATGAGTAATGTTTTATCCAATCAGTTAAATGCCTTAAAAGGGGAAGTGATTTCAGCATTCAGAGAGAATTTCCCACCTTGACTTAAGAAAACCATGTCTCCTGGGAACTCATCAAGGAACTTCATCAGAGCCCCTGGTTTGCAGCCTGCCTGTGGAATTTGGTTTGTGCATCCTCATGGTCATGTGAGATAATTTTTAAAAACTTATACTATTTATAGATATCTACTGTTGATTCTGTTTCCCTAGAGAACCCTGACTAATACACCAACCTAATACAGAAAATTAAAAAATGAAATATTGTCAGAAGAAAAAAAAATGTATACACTTAATCACTATTTTTGACAGCATATTGCCTGGCATAATAACTATAGAGGCAAAGAAATTAAGGTCTGATTATAAAAGAATGAAAGGATGGTCTAGAACCAGAAAATCTCTCAGCTCTGTGATCCCTGCCTGTCACTTGTTCACTTACTTTTCTGTCCAATGTACATTCAGCTCTGGACTGTTGTATTTGGAGTGAGCCTATCCAATGTAATAAATTAGGGGAGAGAGTCACATACATAGGAGAGTCATAATAACAGAATCCATCCTGAATTTACCCCTTCCTACTAACAATAAATGAACCAACCTTCTTAAATAGAAGGATGATTCAGAGATGACATTGGAAGCATAGACTCTCCAGATAGAAGCCTTGGAGACAGAGCAGAGAAGAGTTGAACCTTTGAGGATCTTGTTACCCCAGGGATTTCTAACTCTGCATAGATCATTAATGTGTAAAATAGGGGATTTATATGCAAAAATCACAGTAGGAAATTTATTAGTTAACCATAGGGCTGCATCAAAATTTGGGTATTTTGCATCAAAATCTGCTGCCTTTTATAAAGGATATTTATTGGGGGTAGAAGCCCACAGTTACCAGGCCATAAATCATAAGATACTTCACTCACCAAAGTCTGTTGCTACATGTTGAAGAAAAATGGCTGCTAATGTCTGCCAAGTTCAGTCTTCCTGTGTTCCTCTATTCCTATGGCTTGTTTCTTTCCAGGCTGAACTGCCTTGGTCTCTTCACAAGGCCAGCTGTAGACTATCAGGCAATCAGTTCTGTCTCTCTCCCTTGGGATCAATTGTCTCTGGGCTCAGCTGCTCTGCTCATCTCTGAGCTTATTTCCCAGGCCCCAGCTCAAAATTCCCAACTCTGTATGTTGCCATGTTTTTTCTCCATGGTAGGTCAGGACTCAATGCCCTACTGCCATAACCCAATCAAAGTCTTAATCATAAATTAATCAATTAAAAGTGATATGTACATACAATGGAATATTACTCAGCTGTGAGAAGGAATATAGTGCTAACCCACAGGATAACATGGATGAATCTTGAGGACTTTATGTTGAGAAAAGCAAGCCAGATATTGAAGAATTAACAGTACATGACCTCACTGATATGAATTAAGCAAATTGATCAGACTCAGAGAGCTATTGTCTGGAAGATAGGTTTACAGGAAATAGAATGGGAGAAGAAGGGTGTGAGCCAACACCCATACGGACATAATCTATGAAGGGATATGTCAGGAGAGTAGTGACATTATTGGGTTGGGTGGTGCAGGCTTGAGAGGTGGGTAGATTGGGGAGGGTGGGTGGGGAAGTCCAGGTGGGGGGATTGTGTGGAGAGGGACAATGTGACCACAGGGGATTTGCAAGTATGTGTTTGAAAGTACAAAGTTGGGAATGCTCTTATGGCAATATGACAAGGAAGTATTACTGTTTTAGGGTGTTGGGTGGGGGGCACTCGGGTTAGGGTCCACCTGGAGCAGGCTTCTAGGGACTGTGTGAGTGATCATTTTGTCATAACGTGTTGGATATGTGGGGGGAGAACCACATAATGAATGGAAAGAAATTGGACAGTCATCCTTAGAAGGGCCAATTTGTTCACAAAGAGAGGTGGGAGTCTCTTGAGAGCATGGGTGTTTTCTAAAGGGGAGGACAAACCAGTGTATCAAGACCTTAGTGTTGTTGCACAGTGTTGTTATTATAGCTATGAATCTTGCCATCCAAGAAGTGAAGCCAGGGGTTGCCATGGGCCCCAAAGGGAGGAGAAGGGAGGAATAGAATAGATGGAACAGAGGGTATTTAGTGGGCAGTGGAAATGTTCTACATGACCTTACAAAGATGGACACAGGCCATGTTAAATATCATTAAAATTTATAAAAGTATATGGTCTAAAATGTAAAACAAAATGTAAGCCATTGACCAAGTTTAGTGCTATGTTTCAGTATTTGTATATCTGTTATAACAAAGCTAGCATTCACATATTAAAAGGTATTAAAACAGGAATGAGGAGAAGGGGAGGATGTTGGGTATATGAGAGTCCTCTGTATTCTGTATGTGACTTTACTGTGACCTAAAACTTCCTAGAAAACAAAATGAAAAAAAGTAAGACACTGGGGAATAAATGGAAGAAAATGCCACTGTACAGACAGAACACTAGATATTACAGTGAGAGGCAAAATGTCAAAAAATTTTTAAATATTTTTTCATTATTTTTTAATATTCCAATCTTTCATTTTTTAATTTTAGTTTTTTTTTAATGTTTATTTATTTTATTTCTTATACTTAAAGTTATCATTTTGATTTCATTTTTTATTAATTGTATTTGGCAATTTTAATGGCTTCATTTTTGAAAAAGATTTGGATCACCGAAGGGTTATAACTGGGACATGGGAGGATCATTGGTATGGGGTGTCAGTGATGCAGAATACATGGGAGCAATTTCATTTGGGTATACATATAAGGTATGAACTAGAGTGGACTTACTGGTATTCTACTATAGACATAATGTGACTCTAGCAGTAGAAGAAATGACATGTTGTGGAGCCAGTGGCCACTGGAGGCTCTGGGGGCAGGGAGAGAGAAAAACAGTTGTAATACAGGGGCTATTTTGGGACTTGGGAATCATCCTGAAAGACATTGCAACAACAGAAATAGGCCATTTTATATGATCACATAGCATGCAGAACTGTGAGAGAGAGTGTAGACTACAATGTGAACTGTGCTTAATGCTTAATGCCATGCTTAATGGCAAAATCTCAAGAAGTGTTTATCAATTACAGTTAATGTGCCACAGTAATGAAGGATGTTTATGTGGGAGGTGTGGGGAGTGTGGCATATGGGAATCCCTTTTTTTTGTGTGTGTAACATTTATGTAATCTAAGTATCTTTTTAAAAATAAAAAAAATATATATTAATAAAAAAAAATATTGATACCTCTGACAGACCAGGTTACAAACATAATCCAAAAACTCTTTTTGGAATTCATAAAATATGCCAAACTGCAAAAGGAATTCAGTCATTCTGTGCTTTTTTATAGCTGTATTCTTTTCATCCTCCTTTGAATGATTTTGTTTCCTCATTTTGTTTTGTTTAAATACAAATTTAATCCCTGATTTCTCTAAATATTTATTAATTCCTGATTTTACTCTTTTCAATTAGCACTTTAATGTAGTTAAAAGCCAAACTAGTCTAACCTTTCCCAATTAGAAGCTAAAGAGCAGCATTTTCTCACTTCTGTATTTTCCTACTACAGGATCAGTAGAATTACGGCTTAAATGTCACCTGAAGGTCTTTCTCACAGTAGGTTATACAAAATTATCTATCTATCTATTATCACAGACTGATATAAAGAATATGCAATTTTTAATTTTGTCTGGATTTTGAAGGGAGGTGTTAGCATACATAAATTAATACTTTAATTTCAAAATCTTGATGGGTAAATTCAAACTGGTAATATCTATCATTTTATTTAGTAATTTTTACATATGTAACTGTAAGTAAAATTCTCATATGGACTTTATGAAAAAAAAAAGAAAAAATAATTTGATAACTTGGTTGCATCAAACAACCTAATAATTTCAGGAAAATAAAATCATCAAACCGAATTCTTACATAAAAAATATGGATACCTCATTGACACCCACAATTGATGGGGTAACCAGTAACAGCTGGAGCCCCTGCTCTTAGCAATAGCAAGGGGACAAATAATTAATAGCTAAAAAGTAACCAAATAAGCCCAATTTTGCTCTCTCTGCCTAGAGGAGCTCACATCAAATATCAGGGTGTATTTCTGTCCTTCTCTCCCATTTCTCCACAAGCTCAGTTATTTCCCCCCATTTCCTAATAAATTCTTTTTAATGCCCTAACTGAAAAAAGCCAGATAAATTACACAAAATCTTCAATTTAAATCTAATTTTCAACCAAAAAAAGAGACACTTTTCACTTTTTTCTCCTCCTGGTACATAAGACAGGATCTACCAGGAGTTATGGAGCATGCAAGAAACCTGCTAACTGGCTGATAGAGATAGAGGTTAGAAGAAGGAATAGAGAGTTTAATGAGTCCCAATGCTGAAAATTCTTCTTCTCTGGAGACCCAGGGCAATCTCCTAGTTGAAAGTGATAGAAGGTAGAGGAAAGAGCTAGACAGTTTAATGAGTTCTTGTGCAGGCAATTCTTCTTCCCCAGAAGACCAAAGGCAATTTCATGACACTAAACTTACTAAGTTCATTCTGTTTCTGAAGGGGGAATCTTCTCACTTTGCATAGGCCCACAAAGAGGATTCTTTCCATATGCCCTCATAATGGGCTCCCCACATTGTGAAATAATTGGTAGACTTAGTTAATTTATTTCAAACAAAGTGTAAAAACCTTACTACATATTTCATCTGAATAATTCATTCAGTTTTCTTCTAAATGATAGATATGGGTACAGAGAACGATGGCATAGATTAGTAGAGGCTAAAAACAATGTGATTTCAGAGTCCATGCCTGTTTCCACTAATATTACAACATAAAGGAATACTAACAATTTTAATAACAAAGATTAAGTCAGAGGCTTGGGCAACCTCCATGTGAGCAAATAGCTTCCTCTTCATGAGGCTGATGAGGTTTTTTTTTTTTTTGCAGCTTCTCTGATGTGATTTTTTCCTAAATAAAGAGCACAGAACTTTAATCTGCATATTTACATGTATTTTATTTCTATTTTCTTAGATTACTAAACTGGTGATATTATCAACTGCATAAAAAGAGATTCCTCGGGGACTGTAGGAATCCCAGGGAAGCAGATGCAGCATGAATTTTGGAATCCACGTGTGATTTGTTCCAGCCATAGGAACATGGGAAAATCACTCAACTGCTATACAAACAACATAAAACACTGCAAGAGAGAGAAACTGACCAACAGGTTAAACACTTCAAGATAAACAGATGCTTAGGCACCTTTAAAAACTGACATACTACACTTAGCAAAAGAGATCGCCAAGTCAAAGGAACAAACTAAAAATCCATCAGACACAATTTGGAACAATTAATCAAATATGTCTATGCAAATCTGTCAAATTAAGGAAATGATAAAAGAGATAAAGGATATTAAAAAAAAACTTGAGAATACAGAAGAAATTGTAAACATACATAAAATATAAAAGATCTAATGATAATGAAATATATGATAGAACAAATTAAAAATACACTAGATATGCAATATTCCCCATATTTGTGTTTTACATGAGGTTTTACTGTATTATACAGTCCCGTGTTACAGTTTTTTGTTTTCTTTCTAGTAATATACATGATCTTAGACTTTCTCTTCAAACCACTGTCACATCAATATAATAGCACTACCAATTACAAACACCATGATATATTTAAACCATTTCAATTATTTACAAACTTTATGAATACAAATATACTAGAGAGAAGTAAAAAGAATATCATCTATGTACAGCAGGTGAGGCATTGAGAGATTGAGATGTGATGAGTTGTTTGTTTAATATTATTTTGGGAATAATGAAAGGGCTCTGGGAATGATTGGGGAGATGAATGTCCAAATATCTAATTACACTGCATACCACTGATTATACTCTTTGGATGTATTCATACTTCATTAATATGTAAAAAATAAAATTGGTTTGTTAAAAAAAGAAATGAAAAAGAGAACAAGAGCCTTTCATTTGTAGGTGTATTTGTCAGCCAAAGAGGGTGCTCTTGCAAAATACCAGAAATCTTTTGGCTTTTATAAAGGGTATTTATTTGGGGTAGAAGCTTATAGTTACCAGGCCATATAGCACAAATTACTTCCCTCACCAAAGTCTATTGCCATGTGTTAGAGAAAGATGGCTGCTGAAATCTGTGAGGGGTCTGGCTTCCTGGGGTTCTCTCACTTGCTTTTCTCTGGGGGTCAACTCTGCTATCTCCACAAGGCCAGCTGTAGACTATAAGGCAAATGGTTTGTTTTTCTTCCCAGGGACTTTTCTTTTTCCTCACAACCAAGCTCCTCTGTGTGCTTACTTCCCGAGGCTCCAGGTCAAAAAATTCCAAAATTAAAACTCCAATTCTGTCCTGTGCTATGTCTTTTAACTGTGAGTCCCCACCCACCAAGGGGCAGGGATTAAATGCCCTATTGACTTGGCCCAATCAAAGTCCTAATGGTAATTTAATCAATTAAAATTTATACCTCTGACAGACTAGTTTACAAACATAATCCAGTAAACAGTTTTGGAATTCATAAACAATGCCAAACTGCTACCGTAGGGATAAATGTAATATGGAAGTAGCACTGAGGTTAGGAGCTATCAGGACCTAGAAAAATATCTAGGGACTCTGTCTTGGATGATCCAATCAAGTGACCTGTTTTATTGTTTGTAATTTACTTTAAAATACTTTAGCATATAAATTTAGAAATTCATACAGTTGTATGCAGAAATCCATCCTGCAAATTCTTGCAGGGGTCTGTCTAGCAGAGCCTGTAATGGTGCAATGAAATTACTCTGAACTTGGAGGTTGAGAGTGGTCAGGGCGAGAACAGCTGAAGAAGCCCTTCTTCCGAGCTGATCTCCAGCATGCTTTTTATCCAGGACTTTTTCATATTCACTGTGAGGGTGCAGGGAAGCAGGCTGGTAAATCACATCATAAGAATTCGAGGCTGATAATGGGGAAGCAAGATTACAGAGATATTTATTGATATACATAGGAGATAGGGTGGGAGATAAGGGAGCTAAGATGTGTGGAAAGTTCCTGTTTGTTGCAGGAATGATAGTGGTGAATTCTCTGTGTGGGCTGAGAAAGAGGCCTCTGAGCTATTTATTAGATGTAAAGAACAGAATTCCCACATTTGTATGTCTATGTATGTGTGTGTGACTGTTTTTGTGTATACAAGATGAGCCCAGAACATCTGCAGAAAAAAAAAAAAAAGGAAAAAATGATAGAAGGATGTTGAAAGGACACAGGAACTAGCTTGAAGGGACTTCTACTGGCCACTAATGCAACAGTATGAGCCTCAAAATAAATAAGAATAGTATGAGGTTATAACATAATACAAAGTAAGAATTCCTGAGTCCACACTGTTATAGATAGAAAGGGGGAAACGGAAAGTTCATGTTTGCATTTGAAAATCCAATAACACATAGAAGAGATGATTATTATTTTATTGGGATTAATGTTAGAGAATTTCTTGATTTTAGAAAATATCATGAAGAATTATGGGAGGCAGAAAGAGAGAGTGATAAGGAGAGATCAAGATTGTAATTTCTTAAATTGCTTGAATCACAATATGTCTATAGCAGAATACCATAAAATCCACTCTAGTCCATAGCTCTTACCACCATACTGAGGAGTCTGGGATGGTAATGTCCACTCCACCTCCAATTGAGAGGGGGTTTAAATCCCATGGTGAAGATGGATGGGATTATCCTAACTGCAGCTGCTGACTCTCTCCATTCCCTGGGATGGCTGTTGTCCAACATCATCTCTCCACCAGTTTTACTAGGTGAGTCCAATTAACTATAGAGTAGGACATGCTGCTCGACCCAGATTCTGGACCCAGCTGGAACATGGACAGGCCAAAGACTCAAGTCTCTGGAGGTACACCTACAAACTCCAGCACCAAGTATAGTTTTGAATAGAATGGACATATGTGCCATGTACAGGGAAGACATTGTTGCATCCAACTCTGTCACTCTCAGAAGCACAAATTCCAAGGTAGGGCCCACTGGAAAGGCACCAAACTCCAGAGCTATCTGCCCTGACATAGGACCTGGGTGTCTACAGAGCCATCAGGAGCTCTGTTTGGAGGTGATATCCACTTTGGAATTCTATGAGATCCTACTGAGATGTGTGTTTTATCTCTGGGATGACCTACTGACACATGTTGAAGTCTCTCAGCCATACAAACTCATTTGCCTTTACCTTTTGCCCCTTTTATTCAAGGTCTTATTTCAGTCACATTGCCAGTTGGCACTTGGTAGCAATCCATCGATGTCAGGGAGGATCATCCCAGGAGTCATGTCCCATGGTGGAAGGAGGTAATGCATCCATATGCTGAGTTTGGTTTAGAGAGAGGCCACATTTGAGCAGCAAGGAGACCCTCAGGAGGCAACCCTTTGGCACCCAATAACAATAGGCTAAGTTTCAATTTCAAGAGCAAAGACTCATAAGAAAAGTCATCAATATCAAGGGCCCATCAGTGGATCATCCTCCTTCGCAAGTCACAGCCCCTGCACTTGAGGGACTGTTGCTGCTCCCTTAGAGAATGTGGCAGAGCTCTCCAGGATGGGAATTCAGTATTCTTTCATTTATTGAGTGATTCTCAACCCACTGTGATAATGCCGCATGAAAATTTGAATATTTTTATATACCTTATATTTATTCTCAGGTGAACTTCCTCCCATGCATTCCCCATCCCTGACACCCCACACCAACATTCCTCTCCCATCCTAGTTGTAACCCTTCTGAAATCCAAAGCTTCTCCGAAGATGAAGCCATTTCAATAGGTGAATACAATTAATATGAAAATGAAATAATAATGATAAGTTTAAATGTAAGAGATAAAATTCCAAAATTTTTTTAAAAAAACTAAAAATTAAATTAAATTAAAATGTTGGGATATAAAAAGGGAAAACTATAAAAAATTTTTTTTGACATTTTGCCTTTCATCACTGCAATACCTTGTTTCCAGTCTGTACTGTGGCACCTTCCCCTTCTCAGTACCCAGTTTCTCATTATTTTTTCCTTTTGTTTTCAAAGAAGTTTTAGGTCACAGCAAAGTCACACACAGTATACAAGAGACTCTCATATACCCAACATCCTCCCCCTCTCCCTCCCCATATTAATACCTTTTACTATGTGTATGGTAGTATTGTTATAATTGATATACAAAGAGTGAAACATAGCTACTAAACATTTTCAATGGATTACAGTATGGCTTACAGTTTAGACTGTACACTTTTATAAATTTTGATGATATTTACCATGTCCTGTGTCCATCACTGTATGTTAAAGAAGAACATATCCACTGGTCACTAAATACCCGCTGTTTGATTTATTCTATTCCTCCCACCCCATCCCCTGGGCCTCACGATGACCCCCTGGCTTGACTCGTTGGATGACAAGATTCATAGTTACGTACAACAAGAGGTCTTGACAAATGGTTTGTCCTCCCCTATTAGGAACCACCCTTGGTCTTGAGGGACTCTCTCATGTCTATTTCTGAAGAAATTGGTTCTCTCAAAGGTGGGATTCCAACTCCTTACCTCTCATTATGTGGGTCTCCCACTTATACAACACATTATGATAGAATGAACACTCACACATGCCCTAGAAACCTGTTCCAAGGCACACCCTGTCCCAAATGCCTCCCCCAACCAACTCCCTAAACCAGTGACCCTTCCTTCTCACATTGCCATAAGAGCATTCCCACCTCTGTACTTTCAACCTCATATCCACAAATCACCAGTGTTCACCTGGTCTCTCTCCCAAACCCCTCCCCCATTATCCCAGACCTTCAGATCCATCCTTCCCAATCTACCCACCTGTCAAAGCTGCACTACCCAACCCAATATTATCACTACCCTCCTGTCCTATCCCTTCAATAAGCAGCTACACTCTATCACTTTACCATAGATTACATCCATATGAGTGATGGATCACAACCTTTTCCTCTCTTTCTATTCCTTGTACACCTATCTTACAGACAATACCTCTCTGAGAATGCTAAATTTCCTTAATTCATATCAGTGAGGTCATGTACTGTTCATCTAGGTTCATTAGATAGATTGGTTTGTAATTTTCCTTTCAGGTGGCAGCTTTGTTTGGCTTTGGTATTAGGGTAATGTTGGCATCATAGAATGAGTTAGGCAGTGTTTCTTCTACTTCTGTTTTTTGGAAGGGTTTAAGCTGGTTTGATGTTAGCTCTTTCTGGAATTTGTCCATTTCCTGAAATTATAATTCTTGTTGGCATATAATTTTTCAAAGTATCCTCTTATGATACTCTATTTCAGAATTCATTGAGAGTTATTCTGTGGCCTAGCATGTGGGCTATCTTGGAGTATGATCCATGTGCACTCGAGAAGACTGTAAATCCCCCTGTATTTGGGTATAGCTTTCTATATATATCTATTGGGTCCAGATCCTCTAATGTATTATTCAGTCTTTGTTTCTTTATTGATTTGCTGTTGAGACGTTCTGTCTAATGGTGATAATGGCGTGTTAAAATCCCCCACTATAATTGTAGAGGCATTTATGTCTCCATTTAGTCTTTCCAGTGTTTGCCTCGTGTATTTTCAATGCCTTGATTAGGTGTATAAATGTTTGTAATTGTTCTTTCTTCTTGAAAGATTACTACTTTTACTAATATATAGTGTCCATCTTTGTCTCTTACAATAATTTTGCATTTAAAGTCTATTTTCTCTGATATTAGTATAGCTACAGCCACACTTTTCTGGTTGTGGTTTGCTTGTAAAATTGTTTTCCAGACATTCACTTTCTGCCTCCTTGAATCCCTGGGATTAAGGTGGATTTCTTGTAGACAACATATAGATTGATATTTCCTTATCCACTCTGCCAATCTGTGTCTCTTGACTGTTGAGTTTAGTCCATTAACATTCAGTGTTATTACCCTCAAGGAATTTCTTACATTAGACATATTTTCTTTGGGTTTATTTATATCATGTTGTTTTTATTTCTCTTTTTGTCTTTTTAGTTGTTCTCGCACTTTCCTCCAACTCTCCATCTTCTGTTTTTTCCTTTGAACCTGTATAACTTCCTTTAGCATTTCTTGAAGGGTACATTTCTTATTGGCATACTCTCTTAATTTCTGTTTATCTGTGAATATTTTGAACTCTCCCATCATTTTTGAATGCCAGTTTTGCTGGATGGAGAATTCGTGGGTGGAATTTTTTTTCTTTGAGTACCTTAACTATGTCATACCACTGTTTTCTTGCCTCCATATTTTCAGATGAGAAATCAGCATTTAATCTTATTGAGCTTCCTTTGTATGTGATGGTTTTATTTTCTTTTGCTGCCTTGAGTATTTTCTCTTTGCCTTGAGCATTGGATATTTTTACAAGTATATGTGTTGGAGTAGACCTGTTAGGATTTATACTCTTTGGGGTGCACTGTGCTTGCTGGACATGTACATCCATCTCCATTAATAGGGTTGGGAAGTTTTCAGCCATTATTTCCTTCAATACTCCTGTTCCATTTCCCTTCTCTTCTCCATCTGGGATGCCTATAAGGCATACGTTTGTGTGTTTTGTGTTGTCAGTTAAATACCTAAGTCCCTGCTGGATTTTTTCTATCTTTTTATTTATCTGTTCTACTATCTGTTTGATTTCAAATGAACTGTCTTCCACATCACTAATTCTTTCTTCTGTCTGTTCAAATCTGCTGTTATGTGATTCCAGTGTCTTTTTGATTTCTTGGATTGAGTCATTCATCATCACCATATCTGTTATCTTTTTATGTATGCTTGCAATTTCCTCAGTATATTCTCCCAGTGTTTTCTAAATAACCTTAATCTCTTCCTTTACTTCACTAAGTTGGTCCATGGTATTTGTTTGGATAGCTTTAATTAGTTCTTCTATGTTCTGTGTTGCTTCCTGGTTTTCACTTTGTTCATCACTTATCATTATAGGTTTATTCAGTTGATTAACTTTTTCCTTTGCTCTAGAAATTTGTTTAGCTCTTGGTTTTGTGGGTGTGTTAAGTTTTCTTTTGGACGCTTTATTCTTATTGTTCTAATTCCTTGCTGTTTTCTATGTTCCCTTGAAGGAAAAAGATTAGGGCCAGAGAAATCAAAAGAGGTAAAAAAAAGAAAAAGAATAAGAGTAATAATAATAAAAGTTAGAAGAAGGGTCATGTAAGTCTTAGTAAAATGAATATTTAACTCATGTATTAGTCAGCCAAAGGGGTGCTAATGTGAAATACCAAAAATGGGTTGGTCTTTACAAAGGGTTTTTATTTGGGGTAGAAGTCCACAGACACCAGGCCATAAAGCATTAAGTTTCTTCTCTCACCACAGTCCATTGCCACATGTTAGAGCAAGACAGCTGCTGATGTCTGCCAGGGTTCAGGCTTCTTGGGTTCCTCTCTTCCAGGGGCTGCATTTCTCTTTGGGCTTAGCTCCTGTTTCCTCCACAAGGTCAGCTGTAGGCAGTTAGGCGAATGGCTCATTTCTCTTCTCCTGGGGCCTTCTTTCCAACATCAAAACTACTTCTCAAAAACTGCTGAGCAAAACTGTTCTTGCCATGCCTTTTATATTTGATTCCCCACACACCAAGGGGTGGGGCTCAACTGGGTGTGGCCCAGTCAACACCCTAATCATAACTTAATCATGCTCAGATTAACAGATTGGTTTACAAGCATGATCAAATTATATTTTTGGAATTCATAATTACATCAAATTCCTCAACTGTTACAACTCATATAAGCAGTGTAGAGTAATAGGAATAAAGAAGTGAAGTACCTATAATTAAATGGGAAAACAAATAGAGAAAAATATATAGAATGATTTTAAAAGGCCAGAGTGATGAGGAGAGATAGAAAGAGAATGGAAGGACAAAAAGAAAAATAATAAAATTATATTTTATTTTAATAATAAAATAAAAAAAAAAAAACAGAGTAGACAAGATAGAAATCAAAACCAGTAAGGTTGAGAACTAATAAAAAAAAGGTGGAATGTAAGAACCACAACAGAATCCAGAAGATTGAAAGATGAAGAAAGGAAAAGAAATAGCATTGGTAGACAAAATCAGTATACACAGAAAATGGGCAATCAAGGAAGAAGCATAGCAAAGCAGAAACAAGCTAACAGCATGTAATTTTAAAAAGGAGGGCTGAGGAAAGAGGAAATAAAATCAAGAAACACAACAAAACAAAAAAAAATAAAAATAAAAAAAACACATTAGCTAGTGGTCAAACAAAGCTAAGGAAGAACAGCGTTCCTACCTGGTCCCTTGTGGAGCGTCTCAGGCTACCTGTGTTAATCAGTCAATTATCCTGCAGGCTTCTCTCTGCAGGTTTTAATGGGTTTTAGTGAGTAAA
>JAKSZT010054071.1:25550-72153 GCA_026826555.1 Tolypeutes matacus | reverse complement strand
TTGCCCCTATTCCAAGGCTATTAGTAGGTTTTTAATTATGATTTGTCTTTTCCTGTTATATTTGCAAGGGCATTATTAGAAAAATAATAATTGCAAATTGGAGAGAGGCAGGAAAAACCACCAAAAACATGGCTTATTCTGTAACATCCCCCTTTTCCCAATCATTCCTAATCTCTAGACCAGTAGAATGAATTCTACAATAAAGTCCCATCTTCCTCATTTCCCCACACCCAACCCTTCCCACATTGCTGCCTTAGCTGATTTATTCATATTCAGCTAAACTTTAAGATTCCTTTGTGGCAGGTATAGGTGAGACAGAAAGAAGGGGACCTGATCTGTTGAATCTGGTTTTAAACTTTCCAATTGAGGGTGGTGGAATTTAAGAAAGATAAGGTGGCCCTAGTATTGTTAAGATACCATATGCACTCATTTTTATAGTTTCCAAGTATCACATCTATTTCAACTAAAGATTTGAACTGAACAATAGGAAAAGTACCTGCTATTTCAGATAATTGGAAAAGTCTTTGCTGTTTCCCAATGCATCTGTAGCAGTGACATTGAAAAGCAATTTGTTTTCTTAGCAGCCAAAGTGCATTGGGCCCTGCTGATGACTTGGGAAGTTCCAGGCAGTTCCTTTCCGATGTCCAGACTGTTAATCGTAATTATAAGTGTGTGGCCCACCACCCTCAATGGACTTACACATCCTGGGGCCTTGCCACCAACCATAGACCACAGTTCACATCGTAGACCACACTCTCTCCCACACAATTCTGAGTTGTGTGTGCTGATTTAAAATGGCCTACATCCGTTGCCACAACGGTACTCAGGAAAACCTCCAAATCCCAAAGAAGCGACTGTATTTCAACTTCTCATCCCCTCCCTGCCCCAGAAGTGTCAAGTGGCCACTGGCTCCACCTCATTGTTATAATTTCTTCCATTGCTAGAATCACCATATGTGTACAACAGAACACCATCAAGTCCATTCTAGTCCATAGTTCTTCCCCCAATCTTGAGGGGACTGGGATGGTGATGTCCATTCCACCTCCATGAGAGAGGGCTTATATCCCATGGATATTGTGGCTGGGATGATCCTGCCTGCAGATACAGGCCCTCTCCATTCCCTGGGATGGCTGTTGCCCATCATTGTCTCCTCGCCAGGTGACTTGGATGAGTCCATTGAGCTACAGGGTAGGAGTTGCAGCTCCACCGAGATTCCATGCACACCTGGCACATAGGTAGGCCAGAGGCTCCAGTCTCTGGAAATATACCTAAAAACTTCAGCATCACATATAGGTTTGAATAGAAGGGACTGATGAACCATGTGCAGGGAGGACTTATTTGAGTCCAATTCTGTCACTCTCAGGAGCACAGATTCTAAAATAGAGCTCACTGATAAGGCATCAGTCTCTGGGGCTATCCCCCCTTATATAGGACCTGGGTGTCTCCAGAGCTCTCAGGAGCTCCTCTGTGTGGGGTGATAGGCACTTAGATGTTCTATAAGCTCCTACTGAGGTGTGCATAAGAGTTACCTCTGGGATGACCTCCTGGCTCTCTTTGAAGTCTCTTAGCCACTTGAACTCATTTGTCTTTACCTTTACCCCCTTTTATTCAAGGTCTTTTTCCAGTTGTGTTGCCAGTTGGCACTTTATATTAATCCCTCGTTGCCAGGGAGGCTCATCACTGGGAGTCATGTCCCATGTTGGGGGGAAGGTAATGCAATCATATGCTGAGTTTGGCTTAGAGAGAGGCCACATTTGAGCAACAAGGAGGCTCTCAGGTGGCAACCCTTAGGCACCCCACAACAGCAAGCTAAGTCTCAGTTACAAGAGCAAAGACTGACAAGGATAGTCATTAATAAAAAGAACTCATCAGTGGGTCATCCTCTTTTGACAGACACTGTCCCTGTACTCAGAGGACTATTGCTGCTCTCTTGGAGTCTGTGGCAGAGCTCTCCAGACTAGGAATTCAGATTCCCTCATTTATGGTGTGATTGTCGATGTTTGTGTGGGATGTGGTGGGAGGTGTGGGAGGTGGGCAACATGGGAATCCCAGTGGGTTCTGTGTAATATTTTAGGTAATCTAAGCACCTCTTAAAAAAAATATATATATATATATATTTATATATATATATATATATATATATATATATAAATAATATTTTTGTAAGCAAATGCACGTATGCATATATATTTATATATCATTTTACAAATATTGGTATGTATTGTGAAATTTTTGATTTTTTACCCACAATAAAAAGTAAATTAATTTTAAAAAATAGTAATTATAAGTACTAACTTTTTTAGTTTTTAAATTTTATTTTATTTTGAAATAAAGAAGATTTAAATTACATAAATGTTACATCAAAAATATAGGGAGATGGGTCAGATGTGGCTTGGGTGGTTGTGCGTCCGTCTCCCATGTGGAGGGACCTGGGTTCGATCCCTGGGACCTCCTGGTAAAATATATATATATATATATAGGGAGATACCTGTATACCCCACCCTTTCTCCCTCCCACACTTTTCCCCAAAAACATCTTTCGTTATTGTGGTACATTTGCTACAACTGATAAACACATTGTGAAGCATTGCTACTAACCATGGTCTATATTTTACATGATAGTTTACACTTCTCACCACCAATTTTTATATGCATTTGACAAAATGCATAATGGCCTCTATCCATCATTGCAATGTCATACAGTACAATCTAAATGTCCCCAAAATAACCCATGTTACACCTATTCTTCCCTTTCTCTCTGTTCAGCACCTCTGGTGGCCACTGCCTTTATATCAGTGGTACAAGTTCTTCTATTGCTATAATAATAAGTTTACTTTATTCCAAAGTTGCATTGCTTCCTTATGTTTGTTCATTCCTCAATCTTGAGGATTTTATGATGGTGATGTCCACTCTATTTCTGATTGAGAAGGGACTTAGATTCCATGGGGCAGATGGATGAAATGATTTTGTTTGCAGTTGTAGATACTCTCTCTTTTGGGGATGGGTGTTGTCCATCATCATCCTTTCATTGGTTGTCCTGGGCAAGTAAAATGACCTGGAGAGTTGGTATTGCAAGACTGCAGAGATTTAGGGCTCAACTGAAATATGAACAGACCAAAGATTTAACTTCCAGGACATATATTTAATAAGTATAGTGGTAATTTATAGGTTCAAATAAAAAGGGCAAATAAAAGCCATGTGTAGGGGGATTATTAATGACTCTGTTACATTGGGAAGAAGACATTCCAAAGTAAAGTCCATTGACAGGGTGCTGAGTTCCTGAGATTGTCTGCCTTGCTTAAAGTGTCTAGATGTCTCTAAAGCCCACAGGAACACCCCTCCTTGAAGCACCATTTATTGTGTCAGTCAATGAGTTCCTCCTATTATGTCCATAATCATAACCTCTGGAATGACCTCTTGCCTCACTTTGAAATCTCCTAGCAATAAAAACTCATTTGTATTTAATATTTTCCCCTTTTAGTCAATGTTAGTGCTTGGTAATAATCCCTCTGTGCCAGGGAGGCTCATCCCTGGGAGTCATGTCCCAAACTGGGGGGATAGTAGGGCATTTATTTGCTGAGTTTGGCTTAGAGAGACGACACATATGAGCAACAAGGAGGCTTTCAGGAGGTAACTCTTAGGCAATATATAATACTAGGCTGTTTCAATTTGAGAAGAAAATATTCATAAGTAAAAGCATCAATATCAACCTGGTGTATTGGTCCATCTTTCTTCACTAGGCAGTGCCCATATACCTCTGTGGGATTCTTGCCACTCTATTAGAGAATGTAGCAAGACTCCCAAGGATGGGAATTCATTATTATTTTGGTTATTGTGTTGGTATCTACCCACTGATACCACCCTATGATCACTTGAACATATTTATATTTCATAGAGGCATTCCTTAGGTATACCATTCTGCACACAACCCACCATCACCGACACCCTGCACCAGTGTGAACCTCTTCTGACACAGTTCTAAACCTTCTGCTATCCAAAACCAAATCCTAGAATAAGGTCCTCACTTATCTTCTGTTTTAGCTTGGGACAATTTCTTTTTTCTTCACTTTTTTCTTATAAATAGTTTTCTTTATTCATATTTCCACATGACTTTCACCAGAAATCCTACAATTAATTGGTAAAGGTCTGAGTATACAGGCTCAAAAGTCTGAAAAGATAAAATTGAACTTTTCTGTAAGACCCAGAATCTTCAGTAGGGCTTGGGAAATCTTATCACAATAGAAGTGGAGCTAGGCTAATTCATGACACAGAGGAGGAAGACTGGAAGTGTTCTAAGAGTCAAAGGGCACTAGAAGCTCAGCTTTCCCAATTTCTGGGACTTTAGGAGTACTAATTTATACATATGCACTTATTTATATTTAATCAATATGAATAATGTTCACCTAAGAATTTTTCATCTGATAATTTGCTATTACCATCCACAATTATGAAAATATACAACAAACAGAATCAGAAGTAGAAAGCCCGTAGATCCAATTAAAATTTTAGCTATAACTCTGGCACAGAAAGACGGAAACATAAAATTTATTGGTTTGAACTATAATGTATTTACATTTAAAAAAAATTCTTATTCTGCTACAAATACCTAAAAGATTGACCGTCTGGTATTTCATTTCATGTCTCTTCTCTTTTACAATGTAATCCTAATTGCAATATAGTCTTAAGGTTAAGAGATACATTTTCTTGCTCTTGTTCTCCAGATTCTAGTTTATATTGGAGCCAGGCTATGTTAAAACAGAATATCATCTTTTTCACTGTTTTATAACTAAACATAGATCAGTTATCCAAAATATATTTTAGAGGACTGAAATCATATGTATTGTTAACATTTCCCATTTTTTATAACTTATGACACACTAGTAAAAGATTTCACAGAATTATAACTTGGTAACCTAGAAAAAAACTGGAAACCAAGAATGTGAGCACTTCAGTCAATGACTCTTACAAGCCTCCGGCCCTATGCTTGGTAACCAGAAAGGCTGGACTAAGGTGGGACTCTATTTCACAATCTTAAACAATAGCCACAAACCAAATTGTGACTCTAGCCCTTGACCAGAATCAAAGTGGGCCTCTAACCCATGGCTAAAAGCAAAGTAGAACACTAACCATCACCAGAACCAAAGGGTGCCTCTAGCCCATGACTAGAAACAAAATGAGACATGAATCCATGACCAGAACCAAAGTAGGACATAGCCCACAACCAAAACCATGGTGGGAATCTAACCCATGAATAGGACCAATGAAATTCCAACCCCTAAACAGAACCAAAGTGGGACACTAATCCAGAACCAGAAACAAAGGGGGATTCTAAACTACAACTTCAGCAGAAGAGTAGGAACAAATATCAAGTTACTCATCCAAAAGACATCTGTTCCTGAAATCATTTCTCCACTTGAAATGAAACTTCACTGTAAAGTCTGCTACACTTGCAGGAGCAAGAAAAACTCCTGATCACTGAGCCTTGATACTAGCTCATTTATGTGGGTAGTCAGGGTTGATGACTGGACAATTCCATCCCACAGGGCCACAAAGCCTCAGGCAAGGGATCCAGAGACCCTTTATATCCCTTCATGGCCACCAAATTTTGACCAAACCAGGGCTTGTGGCCTGATGTACATGGAAGTCAATATGATGACACCAGGATTTCGAGGGAAGAGTTTACTGTGAGGCAGCCACACAGGAGATATGAGTTAATACTCAAATCTGTCTTCCTGACTCGAAAGGGATTATGGATTTCTATGTGCTTTAAACAAATGGAGATGACAAGGGTGACATTAATTATTTTTGCATATATTAATTGTTTATGTTTCAGTTATAGTTAATAGAGTGTGTCCAAGTGCATGCCCACGAAGCCCTTGAAAACTGATGAAAACCAGCTGGGGTAAGCATAAAGTGTCTGTAAAAAAAAAAAAAAAAAAAAAAAGAGGGCTGTAAATCAGGGACACGCATCTGGTTATAGCTGTGTTAAAAAATAACTCAGTTAACAAAAGATGACAACTACAAGAACCAGTAAAAGAAATAAGCTAAAGTAACAACTAAAATTACAAGTAAACCCTCGGTAGTTAGTGGTTACAATTATATCTAACATTTTTTTATTCCTTTGTCTGTGCAGTAAGTGAGCAAAGGACTTTTCAACCCATCTTTTCAGATAATGATAATGATGAATGGGAAGGTAACATATCTTTTAACAAGCGACCCAACTATAAAGTGATGGAGGAAAAGTTAAACCCACACAATCTAACCAACTCCAAAGCATTGCTCTTTATGATTGCTATTTCCCTCATTTACTAAAAATGCATATTTCCCTCACTTATTAAACAAAGTGTCAATTAAAATACATAAACTTTGAGTATATCTTTCGAAAAACTTCCTAATTTTAATTAAGTCCTGTATTTATCACATTTATTTGAGTACAAAACATTTTCTACAAGAAATATTCAGTGTTATACTCTAGGCAACATGTCTGTAGAAAGTAAATGAGGAAATCCATTCTCAGCATGCATGTGAATGGAGCCATCCCTTCAAAATCTAATGGGTCTTTACACTGAAGTCCAAAGACCTTTTGGAGGGGATGGGCAGACAGGAGGTCCTGGATAGAATATTATTCTTTATCAATTACTTGTTTGTAGTTCTATGTGTTGTTCACAGTTTAAAATCCCAAGATATGGTTCTGCGATTCATCTGCTTGCCAAGGTAATCCATAACACACAGGAAGATTGTCAGCCTTCCTCACTAGTTTCAGAGAATTAAATCTTAATACTAAAAAGCTTCCATGTATGTTATGAGTTAATCATCTTTATATAGAAAATGGCACTAGTTATATATGACCCTTAATAAACTTAAGAAAATAAAAACTCAAATCATTTTCTGTGTCTTGTTGCAATAATCTCATACAGACTCTGCCAAATTATTTAAATCTTATTTTGTCAAGGTGAAGACTGTAAACCCATATTGTCTCGTACTGTTTGCACTTTTAAAACATGCATGGTTCAAATTTGAAATCTCAGAGAGATAATTGGTTAATTTGTGTCCAAAGAACAACTTTACATTATGAAATTCAATAAAAATAAATATGTAACTTGTGAACTATGGGGTTATGCAATATTAAGTTGAAACAAAGGATCTCACAATGATTTCCTTCTTCCCACATCAGGGAGAGAAATGCCATAGCAAATCCCACTATATAAATAACTGAATTCATACTCATGGGGTTTTCAGACATCTGGGAGCAGCACCTCCTCCATGATGTGTTGTTCTTGCTCATATACCTGGAAGATCTAGTTGGCAACCTCCCCACTGTTACCCTTACCACCTTGGGGGCAGAACCTCGATAGTCTAATGTGCTTTTTAATGAGGACCATATCATTGTTAGATCATTTCTTCACCTCTCTCACATTTCCTAGAGCCATCATTCAGTCCCTGAACCAAAATAATTCCATACCTTTCCTGGGGTGTGTGTCCTAATTCTTTTTTGATTGTTTTATTGCTTGTGCATAGCTGGCCTTGCTCACAGTGATAGCCCATGATGGACATGTGGGCATTTGATGCACTCTACACTATCAGGTCATCATGAATGGAGGGTCCTGTGAGAAGTTGGTGGCTGCTTCATGGTTCGGTGGGGTTATCTGTGGGTTCTTGAACACATCTGTGGCCCTCTCTTTACCATTTTATAGGCCATATTTTGTCCATGATTTTTTCTGTTAGTTTCCCTCATTACTCAAATTCTCCTATTCAGAGAACTACTATCCTGAGATAGGATCCACAATTGTCACAACATCCTTGTTTTTTTAAAAAATATGTTTTATTCCAACATGGTTTCCTATATTCAAATATTTTCCATTGTACCAAGGATCCCATCAGCAAAAAGCAAGTTGAAAGCTTTCTCAAGATGCATTCTTTATCTTGGTTTTGTCACTGTTTTCCACATACAGGATCCATTGCCTACCTAAAGCCAAGGTCGGAGTCCCTTTCTGTTTGACATCTGCTGGTATTTCTCTTCTACAACATGGTTCCACTCACCCTGAATCCTATCTTCCATAGTTGTGAAGTACAAGGTCATGAAAACTGCCTTCTGTAAATTTCTAAGAAATACTGTTTAAACAACAACAAATATTTTATTCAGTTCAGCCAAGCAAAGGGATAGTTTACTTACTAATACCAGGCTTTCTGTTGTTGATGTAAGATTAAAATTTATACTTTTATACACCAAGAGAATTAGGGATTTTACAACATTTCTTTATATAAATATAAATATATGTAAAATAAGATTTCCCCCAAAAATAGTTTAGGCAACTGAAAGTATAATTGTGGAAATTGTGACATTTCCTTATGTGTATTATATTTATACAAATGGATTAATTATTTTGTTATAGCTCTGTAATTTGATCTTCCACTCAACATTGTACATCTGAAAATTATATTATTTTTATTTTGTGATGGACATCACAATATTTTAAGTTGTAGTTTTAAAACCTACAAACTATTGTAGTGAATAGTCTTCTGAATTTGTTCTTATGGACAAAGAAATAAATCCAGTTAATGACATTGACCATTTTCAATTTTATAAGATAGTCAAATTTTTCTTTAATTTTGATTTTTATTCCTAAAAGTGGTGGATAAAAGTAAAATATATACATTCATCTTAATTCCACCTGAATATGTAATAAATTTGGAATATTTAAAAAGTATGTACCCCTTTAACTGGTAAAAATGTTAACTTGTAATTTTAATTTATATTTCTCAGATTTTGCATTAAAATGAACCCTCTCAAAGACTTTTCAGTTGGGTTATTTTCAATATTATTTTTATATGTAATAAACATTTATAATTTATCAATTATTAACACTAGATATTTGAAGATTTTATAGGATACAAAGATCTCTCAAAATGTAATCAAAAAGAGCTAGAGTAGTGATACTATTGGATAAAATGGATTTTAAAGGCAAAAGTGTTATAAGAGATAAAGAAGGTCATTATATATTAATAAAAGTGGCAACTGAGTGAAGAGAAATAACTATATTAAGTGTTTATGCAACTAACTACAGTGACCCAAGATACATGAGGCACACATTGTCAAAGCTCAAGGAAGAAATGCATGTCTCTACAATAATAGTTGGAGACTTCAATACAACACTCTCACTATTAAATAGAACATCTGGACAGAGGATAAAGAAAGAAAAAGAGAGCCTGAATAATATGAAAAATAAACTAGACCTAACAGAATTCTATAGAGCACTGTACCCCCAAATAGCAAGATATACATTCTTTTCAAGGGCACCTGGATCCTTCCCCAAGATTGACCAAATGTTGGGTCACAAGACAAGTCTCAATAAATTTTAAAAAGATTGAAATCATATCCAGCACTTTCTCTGACAATAACAGAATAAAGCTAGAAATCAATAAGGGACTAAAAAAGGGAAAATTGATACATATACGGAGATTAAACAACACACACTTAAATAATCAGTAGGTTAAAGAAAAAATTGTAAGAGAATTCAGCAAATATCTTGAGATGAATGCAAATGAGAACACAGCATATCAAAACCTATGGGACAAGGCAAAGGCAGGGCTGAGAGGGAAATTTATAGCCCTCAAAGCTTACTTTAAAAAAGAAGAAATAGCTAAAACTGAAGACCTATCTGCACAGCTGGAGGAACTATTATAATAGAAAAAGAACAGAAAAATAATCCCAAACCAAGCCAAAGGAAAGAAATAGTAAAGATCTGAGCAGAAAAAATAATGAAACCAAGAACATAAAAACTATAGAGAGAATCAACAAAACCAAAAGTTGATTCTTTGAGAAGATCAACAAAATCTACAAATCCTTATCTAGACTGACAAAGGGGAAAAGAGAGAAAACACAAATAAAATCAGAAATGACAAGGGGGACATTACCACTAACCCTACAGAAATAAGAGAGGTCATAGGAGAATGCTATGAACAACTTCATGCCAAAATATTAGACATGGTAGACAATATGAACAAATTCCTAAAAACACAAATGAGCTACACTGACCTAGAAGAACAGTGAAGAGATTGAAATAGTCATCAAAAACATCCCCAAAATGAAAAGCCCCAGGACCAGATGGATTCACAGGTGAATTCTACCAATCATTCAAAGATGACCTAATACAGATCTTTCTCAACCTCTTCCAAAAAATTGAACAGGAAATAAGGTTACATAACCCTAATATCAAAACCAGATAAAGATACTATGAAAAAGAAAATTAAAGATCACTATCTCTAATGAATATTGATAGAAAATACATCAACAAAATACTTGCAAACAGAATCCAAAAGCATGTTAGAAGAATTATACACCATGATCAAGTGGGTTTTATCCCAGATATGCACGAGTGGTTCAATGCAAGAAAATCAATTCATGTAGAAGAAAAATCATATGATCCTCTCTATTGATTCAGAAAAGGTATTTGACAAATTTTTGCACCCTTTCTTGATAAAAACACTCCAAGAGATAGGAATAAAAATACTCTTTCTCCATATGGTAAAGTGCATATATGAAAAACGTACAGTAAGCATTGTACTCAATAGTGAAAGACTGAAAGCTTTCCAACTAAGATCAGGATTAAGACAAGGATGCCCACTGTCATGATTATTATACAATATAGTACTAAAAGTTATAAGTAGAGTAATGAGGTTAGACAAAGAAATAAAAGGCACCCAAATAGGAAAGGAAGAAATAAAATTTTCACTCTTCACTGATGATATAATCCTATATCTAGAAAATCATGAAAAATCCGCAGTAAAGCTACTAGAATAAATAGACAAGTTCAGCAAAGTGACTAGGCACAAGATTAATACTCAAATATCAATAGCATTTCTATACTATACTGATGTGCAGTCTGAGGAGGAAATCAGAAAAACAATTCCATCAAATATTTAGGAAGTAAAACCATCAAATATTTAGGAGTAAACTTAACCTAAGGCATAAGGGACCTTTATTTAGAAAACTACAAAACATTGCTAAAAGAAATGGAAGAAGACTTAAATAAATGGAAATATTTTCTGTGTTCATGGATTGAAAGATTAAATATTATTAAAATGTCAATTCTATCCAAACTGATTTACAGATTCAATGTAATCCCAATAAAATTCCCAACAGCCTTTCTGCAGAAATCAAAAAGCCAGTAATCACACCCAAAAAAAAACAAAACAACAAAAAAATTTACATGTATCCATTACATTTAATTGAGAAATGTATATATTTATTCATCTGTGATTACTTTTTAGTTTTTAATTGCTTATGTTTTCAATTATTAAATGTACAAAATAAAGTTAAAAAATAAATAAATAAATTAAAAAGCCAATAATCACATTTATTTGGAAGGGCAAGGGGCCCTGAATAGCCAAAAATGTCTCTGAAAAGAAGAAAGTTGGAGGATCTCACTTCCTGAATTTAAAACATATTAGTTAGCTACATTGGTAAAAATAGAGTGATGCTGGCATAAAGAGAGACAGATTTACCAATGGAATTGAATCAAGAACTCAGAAATTGTCCCTCACTTTTACAGCCAAGTGATTTTTGAAAATGCTGTTAAGCCCACTCAGTTGTGCCAGAACAGTCTATTCAACAAGTAAGTGGTGCTGGGAAAACTGGATAGCCACATCCAAAAGAAAGAAAGAAGACCTGTATCTCACACTTTATACAAAAATGAACTCAAAATGGATGAAGAACCTAAATATAAAAACAAGAATCACAAAACTCCTAGAAGAAAATATAGGAAAGCATATTCAAGATCTTATGGTAGGTTGTCGTTTCTTAAACTTTACACCAAAAGCATGAGCAACAAGAGAAAAAATAGAAAAATTAAACCTCCTCAAAATTCAATACCTTCGCACCTTAAAGGACTTCATCAAAAGGTTGAAAAGGCAACCGACTTAATGGGAGAAAATGTTTGGCAATCACATATCTGATAAGGGTTTAAATCCATGATACCTAAAGGGATCATACAATTCAACAATAAAAAGACAAACTATCCAATTAAAAAATGGGCAAAAGACTCAACAAGACAACTGTCCAAAGAAGAAATACAAATGGCAAAGAAATACATGGAATATAGTGTTCAAAATCACTAGCAATTAGAGAAATGCAAATCAAAACTACAAGATATTATTTCACAACTATTAGACTGCCTTCTATTAAAAAGTCAGAAAACTCAGAAAATGTTGGAGATAAATGTGGAGAGTTCAGAATGCTTATTCACTGTTGGTGGGTATGTAGAATTGTAAAGCCACTGTGGAAGACTGTTTGACAGTTCTTAAGGAAGTTGAATATAGACTTGCCATGGGATCGTGCAATACCATTGCTAGGTATATACCCAGAAGAACTGAGAACAGTGACAGGAATAGACATCTGAACACCAATATTCATAGCAGCATTTTTCACAATAGCCAAAATTGGATACCACCCAGGTTTCCATGAACTGATTAATGGGTTAATGGAATTAATCACCCATTCCTCAGAATAAAAACTGAGGAAACGTTTCACAAATATTAAACCAGAAACACCTGGTTTCTGGGATTGGGGTGAAGCCAGATTCTGGGTCTCTGCTTCTCGGTTCTTTGGTCCTTAGGATTCACAAAACATTCTCCATAGCAATCATCTTATATTAGGAGAATTTCAGTTTTATTTCTGTTTTAATTATTGCCCCATTGTGCTTCACCAATTCATTTCTTAGATTCAATGTACTAATATTTCTTGATATTTGAAAGTTGCAATCATGCACAGATTTTATTTATGTCCTTTTCTCTAATTATCTAGACTCAATTATCATCCACAAATTACCTCTGGATAATGTGTATTATAGATGCCAATTAGCTGTGTCCCCATGGATTTTCCCTGATGCCATCTGGAACTAAATATGGAGGCAGTTATTATAAACAGAAAGGTTCCTCTCAGGATGTTAGTAATTCAAATATTTCTTTCCATTTCTGCTTGCTTGCACTAAACAGGATTGGACCATTCCCAGAAGTCCTGACTTGCCTATCTGGCATAAGAAGACAATATTATCAGGAGCAACTACAATGTGAACTATGGTCCATGCTTAGTGGCAAAGCCCCAAGATGTGTGTATCTATTGCAGGTGATGTGCCACACTAATGAAGATGTTTATGTGGGAGGTTGTGGGAGGCATGGGAGGTGGGGCATATGTGAATCCCTACAATTTTTGTGTAGCATTTATTTAATCTAAGTATCTTTTAAAAATAAAATAATAAAATTATTATTAAAAAAGAGACTATTAAAACAGAAAAAAGGGAGACAATATTATCATTTGAGTATATTTTGTTATTTCTTGTTTTCCTTCTACTTTACCTGACTCAATTAATCACCCTTACTTCCTTAATACACTGTTCACTTATATATTGAGAGACACTGCTAATAGGACTATAATAGAAAATATAGATAAGGAAGTTATTCAAATAAAGAGACCAATGTCTTCATTTTTACTTTTCATGCTAAAATATTTCCTTCTAGAATTTTTAAAAGAATTGCAAGTACTCCATGGAAGTGAATAGTGAGTATATATCATCAGTGAACAGAACCTCTGTCAGCAATGCAAGCAAAGGCAGGGAGTTTCTACATGCTGCCCAGAGCTTACATATGCAGGAGGCTAATTTTGATTTATGATTAAATAAACTCAGTTATGGAGATTGTGCTTATCTACCAAATGGAAACAATGCTTTATGCATAGTACTGCTAGTCAAATAAAAATTTTACAAAACTTTTAATCCTTTATATTTCAGGTATAATTCTAGGATTTTATAAGAGTATCCCATGAAAAAGCATGTAAGCATTTGTTCATTATTTTTCCCACAGCTTCCAGTCCAGTCCTGGGTGTGCATATAACTCACCCAAAATATATTGGTAGTTTGAGTTAATTATAAGTAAATTAAAATTAGATGGATGTGTAAATACATTAATGAAGAAATATTCTAATGAAGAATATACATTTTCCAATTCTTCAGGATGATTAATGCCTATTTCTTGCTGATGTAGAAAAGGCAGCACATAGGTTGCATTTACATTTGGAGGAATGAGAGCACCCAGGCCTTTTCCAGCTACCACAGGAAACAGTATTAAGTAGCACAACCCCTGGCTCCTGCCAGTCTGCAGGTAAGGAAAAGGTCTCAAGTTTTCAATAATCTTTCCTTACTTTTTATAATGATTTTATTTTTTCCTACTAATTGGAACAAAAGTAATAATCAGTTGCAAGCATTGGGTTTTCATTTTCTTTTTCATTTGTTTGGTAAAAAATAGTACCACTCTGTATATTTAAGATGTATTAAATGTATATGCTAAAGGGACATTTGCTTTATCATATTGTCAGTGATTTACAATTCATATTTACAAGTTTTTTTCAATATAGATACCATTCTGAGTACCTTCCATTGAGATGTTTTACAAGTATAATTTCATAAAGTAGATATTACTATATATTTTATTGTTAAGGAAATTTAGGTTAAAAGATGTGTGAGAGTCTTCCCAGTGCTACAAATCAAGGAAATGGCAAAATTGATATGCAAAATATATCTTTCCCTGGAGGCCATGGCATTTCAACTCAGCAAAACTGTCATGGAAATTCAAGGTAGGAACCTAAAATTTATTAGTGAATGATGCATAATAAAAAATATTCACTCAGTGTTCAAACTGTATGTGTATGATTGAATTGTGTACCACAGTTTGGACATGCTGCTGGTCTTGGAATGAATGCTGGTAGTGTGTGGACTCATTTTAAATAAAATCTCTTCAAGATGTTACTTCATTTAAGGTGTGGCCCCACTAAATAAGGTTTGGACTTTATTCTGGATTACTAGGGTCCTTTATAGGAAGGGTGAAAGTAAATGTAAAGAGAGGCCAGGACAGGCTGCCACGTGCATAGTCATGTAACCAAAAAGCCAAGGACCAAGGAGTGCCTGCAGTCAGACTCAGAAAGTAGTCCTTCTGGGGAAATCATGGTGCCATGATTTTGGAATTCTCCTAGACTGAAAACTGTGAGCCAATAAATTCCCATTGCTTATGACAACCAATTGTATGGTATTTATTTTAGCAGCCAGGAAAGTAAAACACTGTGAAAGTTCTTTGCATTTCTACAATATGGTAGTAATAGTCTTATTAGACTTTTTATTAGTTAATTATTTTTAAGTTCTCAACCTACAGAATGAAAAGGCATAGTAGAACTATGAATACTTATAAATATTCAATGAACAATTTTAACCAATCAATCACATATTCTATCAATAAATTGTCAATATTATAAAACAAATAGAAAAAAACTACTTACTGAACAATTTTTAAGGGTTCTGAAATAAAGACCATCAGAGAGGAGCAAAATAATCTTATTAGAGGAGGTTAGTCTGAAAGTGACACTTTCCCTGTCTTCTCGCAGTTTGAAAAAGTTCTCTAAGTTATAAGTAATACATTGGTCATGATAAAAAAAAATAAGGCGGGGTTGGGGGAGAGCCATGAGACAGGAATCTGACATGTGAGGTTCCAGCAAATATTCTACTGGCAGTGAGAATTTGAAGGTTCAATATAAGCTCTTCATTTGACAAGTATATCCAGGTTTTCCAGTCAAAGAAAATAGTTTAAGCAAACCCAGGACAATATTCTATGTACTTTGGGTTTAGTGAGTGTTTAGGATAGGTTCCTGCATTTTTTTATGTGGGGGATGCAAAATTCATGATAGCTATTTACCACTAATAATAACAACCATAAAAGTTTAGGCTACCAAGGAATTAGATGAAGTATTATTTACTTCAAATAATATACTTCATATTACAAATATTAAATTAATGAGAAAGTAATTTTTGGGGATTTTTTTTTAGAATTTTGTCTGGAATTTTCAATTATGACATGCATTTGGTTTAAGATGATCTTAGATATTTTAAAAGAAAATGTCTCTAAGACATGTACCCAAGTTCCACCAATTTTAAGTTGCATGGGGTAATTTGTAAAATGTATTGCAAAAGAGGCACTAATGGATTTTAGAAAATTATTCATTAGATTTCAGTCCTTAAGTTCAATTTTATTTTTTATAATATATATTATATAACATGGTTCTTTGTGACTTGCCAAAATTATGTCAGATACTGATGGCAATCACCATAAGGGAAAGGAATGAAACATGAATGAAGTTTCAGAAGGAAAAGAAGAAAAAGGGAGACACAGATAGTAGATTCAATGAGAGCAGAATGAAGAGGATGAAGAAGAATGAAGGTAGGGAGGAAGAGAAAATAAAGGAACAGAATCCCTAACTAAGGAAGATGAAATGTACTAATAATGGAATTTGGACTTGACTTCTGAGAAATGATACCTTAGGTCCTGTGGCAGTTTGACATTGTTTATGAATTGCAAAAATAGATATTGAATTATGTTTATACACTGGTCTGTACCTGAGCATGATTAAATTATGATTAGGGTTTTGATTGGGCCACATCAGTAGAGAAAACTACATGGCGGAGAAGAGAGTTGGAGTTTTTAGCTGGAGTCCTGGGAAGTGAGCACCCAGAGGTCTTGGTCATGAGGAAGGAGAGTAAGCCCTTGGAAGAGAGACAAGCCATATACCTGATGGTTTGCAGCTGCAAAGACCAGAACCCTGAGCAGCTGAGCCCAGAGAAAAATGAGCACCAAGAGAGAGAGATGAGACTTATGCCAGGTTATAGCTGATATTGGAAGAAGTTGGGACCACAGAACCTTCAGAGAAGAGGGAGGCTGAACCCTTGCAGATATTGGCAGCTATCTTGCTCCAAGAGGTGGCAACAGACTTTCATGAGGGAAGTAACTTACCCTTTATGGCCTAGTAGCTGTAAGCTTCTACTCCAAATAAATACTCTTTATAAAAACCAACCAAATGCTGGTATTTTGCATCAGCACTCCTTTGGCTGACTAATACATGTCCTCATGCAACATTAATGGAATATTAAAGTGACTGCAATAATATAGAGGACAACCTTGATAGAGCAGAGATGTGGCACCAAGGGAGGGAATCCTAGTAGTATTCTTCAGTGTTAACAGATCTCCCAAAAGCTGAAAATGGGGGTGGGGGGGCTGCAAGCCACTTGAAATTCTGGTAAAACTTTTAATGAAATGAGATGATTAGATGCTGTCAAAGAGTCACATTGTTAAATTTCATAAAAATACTGATATTTATGGAAAATACAGCCTTTGGAAAGGGCTACTGAATAGAAATAGAAAGAAACTAAGTTAGAAAATTAATGGATCAGCATTCTAGAAAGGAACCTTTTCTACAGTGGGAACTGAGTTCATGAAAATTCAAGGAGTGCATGGAGAAGGATGAAAAACAAAACAGAATTTAATAGGAAATATTAGCATCAATGAAACAGCAGAGAGAAGGATGACTGAGGCATTCAAATTAGCCTTAGATATGTATAGCTCCATGGACTATAAGACTACAGATAATATGGATGAAAATACTCAGGAATTAAATTATATTGAGATTCATGTCTTATTATGATAAAATCTCTTAGGATTTTTAAATGGATATACAGGTATGTTGTGTAGTGAAAATACTGGTGAAAGAAATATTTACACTCCTGGATTGGTTAAATTATAGATTAATATAATCTACAGATTATTATAATCTGAGTTGAGGTCATTGCATTCTGTTGGGCAAGGCTAGGAAATATGAAAATATAGGACAATGTAGAAATTGGTTTTGAATAATTCTAATATTTCACTTATTACTCAAGATGTAGGAAATAAATGGAGTGATGTTTCAGCTCTGGATCACTGTGATTGAAAAGAGGCTCTTACAATATTTGGCAGCTGGGATGTCAAGACTGGGGAATGAACAATGGACTAAAGTAGACTTATTATTATTCTACATTAGACTTATTATTATTTTAGCAATGGAAGAACTCTTATCATTAATACAAAGGCAGTGGCCACCAGAGGTTCTGAAAGATGGGAGAGGGAAGAATAGTTTAATATGGGGGCATTTTTTGGGGACATTGAAGTTGTCCTGCATGACATTGCAGTGATGGATACAAGCCATTGGCTATTTTGTCATAACCTACAAAATTGTGTGTGGCAGAGTGTAAATTATAATATAAACTGTAGTCCATGGTTAGTAGCAATGTTTCAATATTTGTTCATCAATAGTAATAAATGTACCACACTAATGAAGGATGTTGTTAATGTGGGAAAGCATGAGAGGGAGGGGGAGTGGGGGATATTGGAATCCCTTATAATTTTTATGTAATATTTATGTAATCTAAAGCTTCTTTAAAACTAAAAAATAATTTAAAATAATAGAAATGTATAGATGTACCTGAATAATAGCATAATAGGGAGAAAAAAAGAAAGATCAGCCTGAGCAAGTGACAAAACAGTGTAGCTCAGTAGGATGGGGAGCATTGGAGGAGACAATGTGACATGATGCACTATGCCATCTGAGCAGACAAATGTGGCATTGAAGGCAGGCTTGCCACTTACATAGCCTTTGATTTCTAAGTTTCTTTGATCTTCCAGTGACGCAGTTTTTATTTCTAATTTGGTGTATATTACTTCCCAATTTATAATTTTCATTAGAATTACAGTACATAATAGTTGATAATGTGAACTAAATAGGATAATTGAAATAAATAATGTTAGTACAAATCAATTGATTATGATACCTAGGCTAAGAAACAATCAAAATAAAGCTATAAGGGATCAAATAAAATATTTAGGAGAGAAGGGGAGAAAGAAAAAAAGAGGAGAGAGACAGAGTGATAGAGAGATTGAAGAATCAAACATGAAAATAAAAATAATACATATTACCAATTGCTAGGAAGAAATATATGTAGACAGCGTAAATTTGATCTCCAAGAGAGAATTTCTTAAAGTTGATTTTCCAAAAGAAATGAGGAGCAAAAAAAAGTTGTGATAATAGAAACTATTTTTCCACCTGAAGGTCACATAATGGATTACAACTGCTTGAAAATTAAGAGGACCTGATAACAGAGTAGCCTCATATCTTATTCAGATTCTGTTTGATCAGGAAGTAATGATGTGTTAATATTTAGAGAATATTTCTGAAGAATCTGGTGTGTAGAAGTTAGCTATATTAACTGAATAAATCCACCAGGCGAATATTTGAACTCCAATATACTTATTTTACAGCTATTAAATGATAGAAATTTATATAAATATTGGCAATAGCTTTTAAACATTAGATTTTAATGCTCTCATTCTCCTGAAAATAAGGTGCAAGGCAGGGAGAGTAAAGAAGCATGAGGCAATATTCTGTTATGTTTACTACCAGCCCATACAGAGAAAAATTAGGTAAACAGCCTATAAATATCTTTAGGGTAATTTTTTTCCTTCTTTTTTGTTCTCCACATTTTTCAGGGATTATTTACCCTTCAGTTCTCCACATCCACAGCAAATTACCATAAAATTGCCCAACTCAACTAAAGTGACTGAATTCCTGCTTACAAGATTTTCTGATGTATGGGAGCTCAGAGTCTTACATGCCTTGCTCTACCTACTGATGTTCTTGGCAACCCTGATGTGGAATTTTCTCATTGTCACAGTAACCACCCTCAACCAGTTTCTTCATACCCCCATGTACTTCTTCCTTAGGAATCTGTCCATCCTAGACATGTGCTGCATTTGTCACTGTTCCCAAAGCATGTGTCATCTTCCTGCTTGAACAGAGCAATCTCTATGGCTGGATGTGCAGCTCAGATCTTCGTTGTGATTTTTTGTTCTTTTACAGAACTGCTGTTGCTCTCCATCATGGCCCTCTACTGCTATGTGACCATCTGCCAGCCCCTCCACTACCCTATGACCATGAACCCTCGGATCTGTGTCCAGATGACACTGGCCTCTGTACTCAGTGGTCTGGCCTACTCAGGAATCCACACTGGCAACACATTCCGACTGTCCTTCTGTCAGTCCAACATAACCCATCTGTTTTTCTGTGAAGTCCCCTCTCTGTTGAAGCTCTCATGCTCTGAGATCTTAAGCAATGAAATTTTAAATCTTATCTCCGCACTTCTGATTGGTGGTGGCTACTTTGCCAGCATCACCATGTCTTACATTCATATATTTTCTACTGTGCTCAAGTTTCCAAAGAGGGGAGAAGAAGGAAAAGCCTTTTCCACCTGTGTCCCTCACATCCTCATGGTGACCCTCTTTCTCAGTGCAGCAGCTGCTGTGTGTGTGAAGCCAACCGCCAGCTCATCCACAATTCAGAACATGATCAATTCTGTGTTCTATTCTATAGTCCCTCCTTTCTTGAACCCTATAATCTATAGTCTTAGGAACAAGCAGATAAAGGAGGCTGTAAAGAGAGTTTTGAGGAGAATGCTTTATTCAGGAAAACAATAGGATAATTATTTCAAGAAACTCTTATTTGAATAAGATGAGTTGAAAATGCCTCAAAGTTAAACTTCTTGCTTATTTAAAACTTTAAGAGATATGACATGAATTTTGAGGGACAGTCATTGCTTTGTGTGTCAGCATAGTAAGAAAACATTTGTGTTTTGCTTTAGAGTTCTGCTTCAAAAAATGAACATTTCTCTGGTACCTGACACATCATTGCAAAAATTTGTGTCTTTTGCCAAGTAACTCTGTTTCCAATTATCCTTCTTTAAACTTAGATAATCCTAGAAAATATAAGCTAGACATTCACTTTCTTTCATCTTTTTGTGCACTTATAAGAGTCAGAGAGTATCCATCATTCATCATTTAGTTAAAATAATCCAAATATATATATTTCTGATGTTTATATATATATATAAACATCAGAAAAGTGGTCATAAAATTATATTAAAGATTTTAGTCTGAATAAAATGTATCTGAGGAAGGTGTGGTTAGTAATTGAAGTCAAAGATATTTCCCTATGTTTCATCACATGGAAGATCAAATTTTAAATAAGAATTACTTTTGCTCAATGTAAAGAAAGATATTTATAAAATTATAATTCAGTAATAAGTTTAAAAAGTTTAGGAATAAAATTTTGTTGGCAGGTTTTAAATTTTCCATGCAAAATATACCAAAGTGAGATAAATATTTCCTTTTTCCAACTTATGATAAGATAATGAAACAGTGAAATGATGTATTTATATTGTGGGTTTTTAGATATATCTCATATATTAGGACCTATGATCCCTAGAGTAACCCTTGAATTAGGAGAACTATGTAATAGCTGACAAATATTTTGCCATATTTGTTAAATAAATTTCCAAAACATATTTACTTTTTTAATATAATCCCTGTAATATTACAGTTCAGTTTGGTAAACTGGAGCCATGATTGTCACTTGTTAAATTTAGCACCACCTCTTCTGCCACTTCCTAGACTGATTTTATCGCAAGGCGCTGATATATTGTTAATTAATGAATTATGATATTTGCAAATTATGATATTGTCTGCACATTTTTTTACTATACACTACTCAAATTAAAGTCATTCAGAGTACGTTCCATCATATATATGTATAAACATTTATATATTATCTATATATCAGTAATTGTAGAAATGTATTGTGGTTACAATGGAAAATTTTAGGTGATATACATATCACTAGAATGAAAAATGTAAAAAACCACAGCAATGTAGTGCTGTATGACACAATGAATCCTAATGTAAATGATGGACTATAGTTAATAGTATAATCATAATAACATATTTTCATCTGTAATAACATAGGTACCACAGTAATGCAAGTATAAATAATAAGGGGTATATGAGAATTCTATATTCTCTGCATGTTTTTTTCTGTAAACCTACAACTTATCTAATTTAAAAAAAGGACATGAGCAGATACCAAATATATATATATATATATATATAATCTGAATAAAATGTATCTTAGGAAGATGCGGTTGGTAATTGAAGTTGTTATTTATATATATATATATATATATATATATATATATCATAATACATTATTTAATTTGGACACCAATGCCTTAAAGAAAATTGTGATTATTTCCTATCGAATTTAGTGAGCTCATTTTGAAATATTTATTCAAATATTGACATAACTTTGTACACACATTATATAGCATGGCAATATATGCAGCAATTATTAAAATAAAATGTAGAAATGAAAAATACCATCCTATTTTAATATTTAAATAGTTAAAGATATGGCTCACTACAACACATAGAACATCATAAAAAGTAAGGATTAAGATAAGATTTGAGTATATATTTTACTAACTTGTACAAATTGACATTCATATGACAGTCTACCGTAAATGTGCAAAATATGTTTTCTTTTCAAACAAACATTGATGATTTACTAAATTATACCATATTCTGGGCCATAAGGAACTCTGCACAAAGTTCAAAATGCTAAACCTGTACAGAATATGCTCTTGGACTTCAGGTATCAAAGAATAGAGGGGTATTGAAATCTCTGAGTCCAATTCTTCATATGTCTATTTCTACTAGCCATCCTATAAGTTTGCTTTATGTATTTTGAAGCTCTTCTGCTTTTTTTGCTGTGTTAATGCTACATACTTTAATGTTATCTTCATTAATTGATGCTTTTTTCAGTATGAAATAGCATTCTTTATGTCTGATGTTTGCTCCAACTTCTATATTTTCTGTTATTAATATAACCAATACATCTCTTAAAAGTTTGTGTTAGCATATATATCTTCACATATCCTTTAAAACTTAACGTAATTGGGTCTTTATAGTAATGTGAATTTCCTGAAGGCAGCATAGAATGGGGGCTTACTTTTTAGTCCTATCACAGATTCTCTGCCTTTTAATTGTAGTGTTTTACTGTTTTACTGTTTAAATTAACTGTAATTATTGATGTTTTTAAATGTTAAATATATTGGGCTGGGTTTTTTTTTTTTTTTTTTTTTCTTTTTGTTCCCTCTATTTTTTGTTTTCTCTTTCCTCTTTTTCAGGCTTCATTTGGATTATTCTTTTACTGGCTTTTGAAGCAAAAGAACTTCAAAATACATAAAGCAAACTGATATAGGATGACTAGTAGATATAGACATATGAAGAATTAGACTCAGAGATTTCAATACCCTTCTACTCTTTGATACCTGAGGTCAAATTTTCTAAAGTTGATTTTTGATTTAGAGTTTATATTATACATACTTAGTTTCTCTCAGTATAACTTCTTATGATAATATATCACTTTACTTTTTTCATAGATTTTTTAAACATATATATATTTTAAAGATACTTTGATTACACAAATGCTACACAAAAAAATATAGGGATTCCCATATGCCCCGCTCCCCACAGTTCCCACACCCTTACGAATAAATAGAGACGTACACCTACCAACTCCAGCACCAACTATAGGTTCGACTAGAAGGGATCAAAGAGCCATGCATATGGAAACCACAACTAAGTCCAACTGTGTCACACTGGGGAGAAAAAAACCCAAAGTAGGTCCCACTGGCAAGGCACCAAACTCATGAGCTATCTGCCCTGACCACAGTGCCTTGTTCAGAGCCCTCAGGAGCACTGCTATTTGGGGTAGTGTCTAATTTCAGTGAGGGTACAGTTAAAGACCAGTATTGGCAGGTATGCGGCTGAAACTACAATGTTGGAAATGCACTTTTGGCAATATGGGAGGGCTACTGGCTTAAGGTGTTAGATGTGGGAGCCATTCGGGACAGGGTACACCTGGGGCAGACTTTTAGGGAGTGTGTGAGTGTTCATCTTTTCACAGTGTGTTATATCAGTAGGTGGAGAACCACATAATGAGCAGGAAAGTTTGAACTCCCATCCTATGAGGCCTGCTATGTTCTCAAATAGGGGAGTGGGAGTCTCTCAAGAAGATGGGGAGTGCCTAATAGGGGAGGACAGACCAGTGTGTCAAGCCCTCAGTGTTGTTACAAGTAACTATGAATCTAGTCCTTTGAGAAATGAAGTCTGGTGTTTACCGTAGGTCCCAAGTGGAAGGGATGGGAGGAATAGAATAGATGGAATGGGGTGGGCATTTTTGGGTCATTGGAAATGTTCTACATGATCTTGAATGATGGATACAGGCCATGTTAAATTTCATCAAAATTTATTAAAGTGCATGGTCCAAAATGTAAACCATAATATAAACCATTGGCCATGGTTGGTAGCTAGGTTTCAATATCTGTACATCAGTTATAACAATTATACCCTCCATATATAGCATGTTATTAATAGGGGTGGGGGGAAGGGGTAGGATGTTGGGTATATGGTTGTCCCCTGTATTCTATATGTGACTTTTCTGTAAACTAAGCCTTCTTTGAAGATAAAATGAAAAAAGTAAGACACTAGGGTAATAAATGGAAGAAAAAGTCACTGTACATACAGGGCCACAGATCTTCCATTAATGAAAGCCAAAATGCCAAAAAAAATTTTTTTTTAATTTTTCATTATTTTTTATTATCCCCAATTTTCTCTTTATTTTTTTATTTTGTATTTTATTTCTTATTTTTATAACTATCATTATTTCATTTTCTTATCAATTGTGTTTGGTTATTTTGCTGGAGCCATTTTTGAAGAAATTTTGGATCACAGAAGGGTTACAACTGTGGCAGGGGAGGATCATTGGTCCAGGGTATCAGCAATGGGGGATACATGGGAGGAAGTTTACCTGGGCATATATATAAGGCATATAAATTTGTTCAAATGATCATGTATTGCCACAGTGGGTGGAGTTTCACACAATAACTGAAAGAATATCAAATTCCCATCCTGGGGAGCTCTGACACATTCTCTAATGGAGCAGCAAGAATCCCCCAAATACAGGGGCAATGACTAGTGAAGGAGGGTGGTCCACTGACAGGCCTTTGATATTGATGACTGTGCTTATGAAATTTTACTCTTGAAATTGAAACTTAGCCTAGTATTATAGGGTGCCTAAGACTTAGCTCCTCAGAGCCTCCTTGTTGCTCAAATGTGGCCTCTCTCCAAGCCAAACTCAGCATATAAATGCAGTAAATATCCCCAGCATAGAAAATGACTCCCAGGGATGAGCTTCCCTGGCATCAAGGGTTTACTATCAAGCACAAAATAGCAATGCAACTAGAAAAAGAACTTGACCGAAAAGGGGAAAGGTGAACACAAATGTGTTCATATAGCTGAGAGACTTCAAAGTGAGTTGGGATGTCATTCCAGAGGTTATGCTCATGCACACCTCAGTGCGATCTCATTGACTGCCAAAGTAGATACTACCCCAAATAGCAGGGCTCCTGAGGTCTCTGGAAACATCCAGACACTATAGTCAGGGCAGATTGTTCAGGAGTTTGACACCTTGCCAGCGGGCCCTACTTTGGAATTTATGCTCACCAATGTGACAGAGTTGGACTCAGTTGTGATTTCCTTATACATGGCTCTACTGTCCCTTCTATTTTAATTTATAATTTGTACTAGATTTGTTAAGTATACAGCCAAAAGACTTAAATCTTTGGGCTGTCCATGTGCCAGTTAGGCCCTGAAACTCAATGGAGATGCAAACCCTAGTTTCTAGTTCATTGGACTCAGCCAGGACAACTAACAAGGAGGAGATGATGGACAACCACCATACCAAGGAAACAAGAGAGTGTACAACTTCAAGCAAGAGTGCCCCATCCATCAGCCAAATTATATTGAAGTCCTCTCTCAATTAGAGGTGGAGTGGGCATTGCCATCCCAGAAACCTCCGGATTGGGGAATGAACTATGGACTAAAGTACACTTACTGGTATTCTACTATAGACTTATTGTGATTCTACCAATGGAAGAAATTATACCATTGATGTGGAGGCAGTGGCCACTGGAAGTTCTAAGGGCAGGGAAAAGGAAAAACAAGTGTAATATGTGGGCACTTTTGGGACTTGGGAGTCATTCTGAATGACATTGCAACAATAGCTACAGGTCATTATATATCTTGCCATAACCTACAAAATTGTGTGGGAGAGAGTGTAAACTACAATGTAAAATATAATCCATGCTTCGTGGCAATGCTCCAAAATGTGTTCATCAATTGCAAGAAATGTACCACACTAAAGAATGATGTTGTTAATGTGGGAAAATGTGAGAGGTGTGGGGAACAGGGAATATGGTAACATCCTATATTTTTTAATAAAACATTTATGTAATCTAAGTATCATTAAATATATATATAATAAAAATATATATGTAATAAAAGAATAATAATAATTTCTTGTTTTGACGGTGATTATTAATTTATGTGTTTTGGAGGTAATTTAAAATGAAATATACTTGCAAAATCTGCATATCTCTGTGAACCAGATGAGTTTTTATTTTCATTTTAAGCAATTATGCACAGGTAGAAATCCATTAAAATTGCCAAAGAGATAATGGATTTAAATATAGTGAATTCTAAAATTTCATTAGCAAAATTTCTGATTACAAATTGGAACTTATTCTTTACAAAATCACCACGAGTTTTTGTGTAGAATATTAACATTAAAGAATAATATGAACAGTTATGTAAAATGAAAATCAATACTCCTTCCCTTTACTTGCTATATATACATATAAATTCATTTTTTTCTTTACAATTTTCATCCAAACCAATGACATGAATGAAGAAGTAGAAATGAAAATAGAGCCTTTCAAACAGACAAAACCATTTTTCTCTTCTCAATAACTGTATTTGGATTTGGGGATATAACATTTTTAAATGCATTATTTCCTTAAAATATTAAGGATTTATTACTTTTAATAAATTAAAGAATTGTCTACTTATTTTAGTTTTCATTTCAAATATGATAATTTTCCATAGATATAACATGCAGAAATTTTAGTTATTTAGGGTTTTCAATAGTTGTACTGAGTATAAATTATTCCTGAAACCAAAACAATATGAGGGGAGATGTAGGTTAATTCTATTGAGTATGTTCTGCAACATTTCAAGGAATCTCAGTATACTTTTGTATGCATTTTGCCTACCCTTTTCTGAGTGTGAAATATCCATGAAAACAATAATAGTGTGGCTGTATTAGATGCTTGACTATCATTTTCCTTCAAATCTTTCATGTGTTTTGATTTGTGTTTTGAATTATTCTTGTCATATCAGGAAAATTTTGTAAATTCTGTCAAGCTGAGCAAATCTTCAGAGTTTTAGTTTTTTGTTCAAAATATACACACAGATACCTATAAAGGTAAAGATCTGCTTGGTCCCTGTGAAACTCTGGCTGAGTTATCATGGCTGTGGGGAGGCCAAAAATATCCTATATAAAGTCAAGGAGGATTTACTCACTAAACTTCCATGCTGACCTGCATAATAGTGCTGATGACCTGTGGACAAAGGTGAAGACTTCTATTTTTGAGCCTTCATTTCCAAGTCTTTCCTGGGAGATTCTTAACCTTTCCTTCATTCTGATTCTCTCTTGATTGGCATCCATTAATAAGAATTTTCAGAAAGTGAGAAAAGGATTACTTTGGACCTCATAACTTAACATCTGAGGGCTACCTGTTGTTATTCTCCTATACCCTGTACAAGTATCTCTTCAAGCAGTTTTGCTAAGAGTTATGCACTAATAAGTAAACATTTTTACTTATTTCTTTTTAAAATCCATTTAAAATATATCCCCTTTAAAAATTTATTATCTCCTAGGCAACTTTGTTTTTATTTTTGTAAAACCTTTAAACAGTATATGATTATCCTTAATGCCATAATGTTGCTTTAAGCATTTAGAAAATATATTTTGTTGGGGTTTGCATGAAATTATCAATATATTAAAATGGAAATAAATTATATTTATAAAATGACATAAAATTGAATGCATATCAAATCACCAGTGACCTATGGAACTTTTAAAAATACATTTTTGTTAAATTTAACCAAAAAATCTGTTAGTTTTATTGATAATAAGCTGTGGAAGCCTGTAATAAAGCTCTATCGACTTGTACTCCACAGCTGGCAGTTCTCATTTTGTTTGTAATTTCTTTGTTCACTACTGTATTTGGTCCCAACAGAAATGAAGCATCTCTTAGTAATCTTCTCACAGCTGTGTTCTACACCATGGTGCCCCCATTCATAAACCCCATCATCTATAGACTGTGGAACAGAGAGATTAATACTGTTCTATGCAGAAATTGTAACAGTTATTCTGAGTTCCCAAGTAGGTTTTTAAAATTCAAAAATTCAGAAAACAATGGAATAAATTAATGGAATAATATATGTTCTTAAAATTAAATCTGTATGAATGTGTTACTATGAACCAAATATACTGTGTAACATATTGTTTCATTCAAAAAAATTTTATATGTATCCATTACATTTAATTGAGAAATGTATACATTTATTCATCTGTGTTTTTTACTTTTTAATTGTTTATATTTTCAATTATTAAATGTACAAAATAAAGTTTAAAAAATTATATCCATCCATGTTAAATATCACATATTCCTTACTATATAACCTTTGTTTTCTTTTTGCAAATGTGATAGTGTGCTATACATTTCTGCATCCTAATTTTTCAAATCCGTTCTCATATGCTATTCATGCAGTCTTCTGGAAAACATTTCCTTATTGTTAAAATGTTTTGAATAATATTTTGGATGTTTTCGAGCTAAAAGCAAATAATGATATATGTAGAAGGCCCTGGATGGGTATCCTAATATGTGCTTATACAGCTATGAAAACATCAAGTTACTTGACACTCTTAACCTGTATGAGAATATTAAATGGTCTACATTAGCAAAGTTAATTCAAATTGCATTTTTGTATCCATCATTATAGATCAGTCTGTACCATATAATAAAATGATTTTATGTGAGGTAAAATTGCAGAATGAAATAGCAGGTTTAAATAATATTTTGGTACTGAGATCCATGCTGACCCTGTATTCCTCATTTAAAAGTACAATATAAAACCTGTCCCTTAACACAGGATATCCTATGCATATTTTTGTTCTCTCCATGTGAACTGGCTGAAAAAGTGCATGCCCTCCTCAATTCTTTCAGGCTTTCTGCATGATAAAGAACAATTAATTTCAGAGTTCTTTGTGTGTTATGCACAGTTTTAGTATACCCTGTCTAATTTCCATGGGACCCACAGAAACTTGCTGTGTTCATAACCTGGTCTGTCACCTAGAATGAAAAAAAATATGGCCCCTAGTAAATAAGGCACGGCCAGTACATTCCTTCTCCTATTGTCCAGTATATGTAACTATTCATGGGAGATAATCTGATTATGGTGGGCATGTTTTATGACATCCAGCTCAATCCCTGGTCACATAGCTGTCCTTGGTAAAGAGGAAGCCAGGTTCCTCCACTAGGACACACAAACACAGAGTGGGTTGTTGCATGGAAAGTATCTCCTGCATTGGTCATAGATTGAAATTCATTGGCTATGGGGGATCACGGGGCACTAGTGGAGCTGACCTTGCTTTGCCTCTTCTCTATTTTAGTAAAATATTGTTCCATCCAGTTCTGAGTGAGATATGCTTCAGATGGTGACCGTAGCACCTATATTGGAGTGCGTTAATATCTCTTTATGTATTCTTTATACTGGCCAATAGTTGGCTGGGTCATCAAAGAAAGCACATTATGGCATGTTGAGGCATAATGGATTATCAGGTAAACCATCCCAGGATTGTGCCAGGTGACTGAAGAGCTGGCCTCCTTCAGGCCATGAGGACATGTGGAATATAAGCTGTCTCACTGTTAACAGGGATAATAGAAGAAGGTAGATAAGAGCAAAGATGAGGAAGTTGGGCTCTAGGAAGAGTAAGACAACTGTACACTGGCTTTTTTGTTCCTGCACTCTGCCCTACCATTTGTTGTCACCCGCAGTGTCTCAAGGTTTGCATACAACACCAAAGGAGAGTGTAGGTCCCCATGCAAGGAGCTCTGCCTGGTTCAGGCAGTTAGCAGGCCCCAGGGTTGACTGTTTTCACCCAACACAGAATTAATGATGGCACTGCAAAAAACCAAGCTGTTATTATTAGGTATTTTTAAGGGAATGAAACATGGAAGTTAAAATAGAGATAGTAGCAGAAGCTAGGGACAGATTATGCAGCTTGGTTGGTATATATGTTTGAAGAGGGGCCATTGCAGACTCAGATGTCTAGAGCTGAAAGGCTTGGTCTGGGGAAGTTAATTACTGACCCTTTGCTATGATGAATTTCATCCATATTGAATAGGATAAATGACACGATAGAGATATAGAAAAACCCATACCAACTTTGGTCTCAGTTGATGGGAGGATAAGAGTGGACAGTGTAAAAGAAAAAAAAGTGGAATGGTATTCCCAACTGTGAGAGACTTTCCTAAAGTAAAATCAGGCAGAAAACTGTTCATGAGACTCTATCCACCCAGAGGGTACAGGCAATAGACACTTGACTATCTGACCCAGCCCCAGTGCAGACTATGGACACAATTATCCTGTCTAGGACAGCATGGGAAGAGTTCATGCCAGAGGGCCCTACCCCAAATGAAAAAGCCCCTGTCCCTTTAATTGTTCCCTGGGATGATGATGGAAGCTCCACCATAATGTCCTGTTGTGGGATAGAAATAACAGGGAGGTATCAGCCATCTTTACAGAGGCAAGCCCAAAATACTGGAATACCAGAGCTGATCAATGCGAAACTCCCCAGCCAGAATGGCGAGAGGGGAACATAAGGTACAAGCAGGGAAAGGCAAAGGAGGAGGCAGGGCCCACTCTCTGGGCAATGTGTCTTTGGTTACTGTGATAGTTGGAAGCTGTACGTTCCCCAGAAAAACATGTGCTTAAACTTACCCCATTCCTGTTGGCATGAACCCATTGTAAGGAGGACTTTTGATGCTGTTACTTCAGTTAAGATGTACCCCACCTCAATCAGGATGGGTCTTAAACCTATCATTAGAGTCCTTTATAAGTGAATAAAATTCAGAGACAGAAGAAGCCACATTGTGAGCAGCCAGAAGATGAATGCCTATGGAAACAAGAAGGGAAGGGAGAGAACTAGATACCACCAGGTGCCTTGCAATGTGAAAAGCTAAGATTAAGCATCACCTGCAGCCTACCCAAATATTCCATAGTCTTCAGGAAGAAAGCACCACATTGATGATGACTTGATTTAGAATCTGTCTCAGCCTCATACTGAGAGCAAACAAAATCCCATTGTTTAAGCTAACCAATTTCATGGTATATGCTTGAGCAGCCTAGGGAACTAAAAGTTATTGGGCAGTGAATGGGCATGGGAGTGTTGCAGTGATGTGATTTGGTTCAGTGGTGCTGGGCTGTGAGGGGGAGTAGGGTGGGGGGTTTGGGTTGGACTATCCATAGAATTGGGGGGAGGTTGGAGAAAGGAGCAAGTGAAGTCTGTTATTTGCAGGTCTGTGGTTAAAACTATTATGTTGGGGATGTTCTTTTGACAAATATGGCAGTGGAGGATTACTGGTGTAGGGTACTGGATGTGGGGATGCATATAGGACCGGGCACACCTGGGGTAGGCTTCTATGCAATATGTAATTGTCATCTTGTCATAATGTGTTACCTCAGTGGGTGGAGACCCACATAATAAACAAGAAAACATTAAACTCCCATCCTGGGGAGTTCTGCTACGTTCTCAATTACAGGGACAAGAATCCCTTGAAAACATAGGCAGTGCTTAATTAAAGAAAACAGACCAATATGTCAAGCCCTCAATATTATTGCCTTTGACTATAAATCTTATTCTTCAAAATTTACACTTAGTGGCTGGCATAGGTTCTGAGGGGATGGGGATGGGAGAATAATAGATGGAACATAGGGCATTTTTAGGCCATTAGAATTGTTCTGCATGATCTTGCAATAATGGAAACAGGCCATTTTGAATTTTGCCAAAATTCCAAAGTGTATTACCCAAAATGTAAACTGTAATGCAAACCAATGACCATGGTTAGTAGCAAAGCTTCAATACTTGGACATCAATTGTAATAAATGTACCAACCACATGTAAAATGTTATTAATAGAGGAAAGAGGGAAAGGGGGAGGGCATTGGGTAATGGGAATCCCCTAGATTTTCTATTTGGCTTTTCTGTAACTTGAAGCTGCTTTGAAGATAAAATGAAAAAACTGGCCATTGGAGGAATATAAGTAAGAAATTGCCACTGCACATATAAGACAATAGAGCTTACAGTGATGAAAAATACAATGTCTAAAAACTTTATTATTTCATTTTTTTATTTTTTTTTGTATTTTATTTTTTATTTTTAAAACTATTATTTCATTCTCTTATTATTTAGTTATTTTGATGGCTTCATTTTGGAAAGGTTTTCAATCACAGAAGGGTCACAACTGTGGCAAGGGAAGACCACTCATGCAGGCTGCTGGTGAAGGAGTGATATGTGGGGAGGGGTGCACCTGGGACATACCTCTAAGTCATGTGAATATGTTCAAGTGTTCATGGGGTGTTGTCTCAGTGAGTGGAAACCCACACAATAACCAAAAGAATATTGAATTCTCATCCTGGGTGTCCTGCTACATTATCTAATAGAACAGCAAGAATCCTCTGAATACAAGGGCAGCGCTTAGTGAAGGAAGACAGACCATTACACCAGCCCCTTGAAACTGATGCTTATACTTATGAACCTTTTCTTGTGAAACTGAAACTTAGCCTTATTATATTATATATTGCCTAAGAGGTAACTCCTGAAGGCCTCCTTGTTGCTCAAATGTGGCCTTTCTAAGCCAAACTCAGCATATAAATGCACTACATTCCCACTGGTGGGGGACATGACTCCCAGGGATGAGCCTTTCTGGCACAGAAGAACTATTACCAAGCACCAACTAGTAATGCATTTGGAAAAAGCCCTAGACCAAAAGGGGTAAATATTAAATGCAAATGAGTTTTTATGACTAAGAGATTTCAAAGTGAGTTGGGAGGTCACACTAGAGGTTACCTTTATGCACATTTCAGATGCATCTCATTGATGCCACAATAAACAGTGCCTCAAACAGCAGAGATCCTGAGGGCTCTAGAGCTATCTAGACAATATAAACAGAGTACACAGCTCAGGAAATAGGTATTCCCTCAGTGGGCCTTACTTTGGAATTGATGTTCCCCAATGCAACAGATTTAGACTCATTTATAGTTTCCCTACACATGGCTCTTCTGCCCTTCTATTTGAACCTATAGTTAGTATTACACTTGATAGGTGTAGGTACAAGAGAATTAAATCTTTGGTCCATCCATGTGCGAGCTGAGCATTGAATCTCACCTAAGTTGCAACACCTACTTTCCAGTTCAGTGGACTCACCCAGGACAACTAACAAGGAGATGATGATGGATGAACATTGGCCATCCCAAGGAATAGAGAGTGTCTGCAACTGCAAACAAGACAGTTCCATACATCTGCCCAATGGGATCTAAGCCCCTTCTTAATTAGAAGCAGAGTGGGTATCACCATTCAAAAATCCTCAAGATTAGGGCATATCCCAGCAGGATCTCATTGTGACAGGGTGTTTGTTCTCTGAGAGTGGTGAGGCTCTGGAAAAGGGGCGAGAGAGCTTTATTTTCTGGGGATTTGGCTGCCTGGAGCCCCTTGCAGATTGGGCAAACAAAACAGATATAGTGAATCAGCACCCGGTGAGGGGAGGGGTGAATCTGTTGAGGTAGTTCATTTGCCTAGCTGCCCAGGGATAAGCCCCAGGCCCTGTGGAGCCTGGAAGAGGGAGCATTCTCCAAGAGAAGGAGGGTTCTGGCAGAAGACAGGGAGGGGATTTTTTGCCATCGATTTGGCTGCCTGGATGCCCTCATAGCTTTTGGGAGAAGATAAGTCAGCTTGAAGCTATGCCAGGCTGAGGGGAGAGGCAAATATGCTGAGGAAACCTGATTTACCCAGCAGCCCGGTGATGCTGGGGCTTGGCTCCAGAAGGGGCGGAGTTGGCTGTCTTTAGCATTCTGCACTGACTAACATCAGAGCTTCAGCTCCCATGAGGAGTCCAGGAAGTGGGAAGTGCTTGATTAGTTTCCACGAGCCCAGTTAGGGTCCCCTCCGTGAAGGGGGTGGTCTAGGAAGGACTTATTTTGGGTCTTGTATTTTGCCAAAAGAAAAAAAAGAGATGGTCACTTTAATAAATGAAAAATAAATTCTTTTAAATTTAGTTTAATAGCTAAAAGTTGTTTCAGGACCTGCATATAGAACGCTGTGGGGAAACTGATTGATAAACACAAGCAGGCAGAGAGGATCCACAGGGACCCTAGGGGAATATTGATCTTCCTTAGCTTTGTTTGACTGCTTGTTTGTGTGGTTGTTTGGGTTTTCTCTGTTTATTTGTTGTCTATTGCTTTTCTTTCCTCATTCCTCCTTTCTTTTTTCTTTCATTTTTTAAAAATTAGGTGCTGCTAGCTTGTCTCTTCTTTTTTGTGTGTGTGATTTTCTTATTTTTTTTAATTTGTTTTTCTTTCTTTCTTTTTTTTTTTTTTTTTATTATGGGTAAAAATCAAAATTCTCACAATACATACAAACATTTGTAAAATGATATATAAATATATATGCATATATGTGTATTTGCTTACAAAAATGTTATTTTATATATATATATATACATATATTTTAAGAGGTGCTTAGATTACCTAAAATATTATACGGAACCGAGAGAAGAATACCATCTCACACCTTATACAAAAATCAACTCAAGATGGATCAAAGATCTAAATATAAGAGCCAAAACCATAAAAACCTTGGAAGATAATGTAGGGAAGCATCTACAGGACCTTGTAATAGGAAATGGTTTCATGAATTTCACACCCAAAGCACGAGCAGCAAGAGAAAATATTGATAAATGGGATCTCCTCAAAATTAAAAACTTCTGCACCTCTAAGGATGTTATTAAGAAAATAAAAAGGCAACCTACCCAATGGGAAAAAATATTCGGCAACCATGTATCTTTCTTTCTTTTTTTAGCTTGTCTCTTCTTTGCTGTGCTTCTTCTTCAGTAATTTCCCATTCTCTGTCTATATTGATTTTGTATTCCAAACTATCTCTTATCTTTACTTCATCTTTCTTCCTTCTGCTTTCTTATATACTCTTATATACTACATTTTTTCATATGTCCACAAATTAAGGGTGTCAATTTCTATTCTATCTATTTTGTTTCCTTCTTTTTTTTATTAATATTAACTCTTACCTTTCAGCCCTTTCTTCACTCTTTCTCTCCCTCCTCATAATTCTAGCCTTCTAAATCACTATATATATATATATATTCCTCTATTTGGTTTCCCAGTCCATTGTAGGTACCCACTTTTTTCCCTATTGCTCTACACTTCCTACAAGGGATAAATATTCATTTCATTAAGTCTCATTTGGCCCCACTTCTTAATTTTAACAATATTACTATTATCCTTCCTTCCTCACATCTTTTGATTCCTCTGGCCCTAATCTTTTGCCATGAAGGGAACATAAAAAGAAGCAAGGAAATAAAATACGAAGAAAAAGTGGCAAGGAGAAAACTTAACACACACACAGAAACACCAGCTAAATAAAACTCTAGAGCAGAGAGAGAGGCTAATCAACTTAATAAAACCATCAAGATAAAATGATGACTAGATGGCAACAAAAAATTACAAACCACACTGAGAAACAGGAAAACATGGACCAGTCTAATGAACAAACTAAAAACCAGGAAGTGATGCAGAACATCAAACACCTAATCAAAGTTTTCCAAACAAGTATCATGGACCAACTTAAAGAAGTGAAGGAAGAGATTAAGGATATAAAGAAGACACAGGGAGAACATACTGAAGAAATTGTAAACTTACCCAAAAATATAATGGATATGATGGTGATCAATGGCATAATCCAAGAAATAAAACAGACGCTGGATTCACATAACAGCAGATTTGAACAGGCAGAAGAAAGAATTAGTGATGTGGAAGACAATACAACTGAAATCAAAGAGATAGTAGAACAAATAGACAAAAAGAGAAAAAATTCATCAGGGACCCAGGGAATTAACCGACAACACAAAATGTAAAAGCATACGCATTGTGGGCATCCCAGAAGGAGAAGAGAAGGGAAAGGGAACAGAAGTAGTGTTGAAGGAAATAATGGCTGAAAACTTCCCAACCCTATTGAGAGAGATGGATGTGCAGACCAGGAAGCACAGCACTCCCCAAATAGTATAAATCCCAACGGGACAACTCCAAGACATATACTTGTCAAAATGTTCAATGCTCAAGACTAAGAGAAAAAGCTCAGGGCAGCAAGATAAAAGAAAAACCATCATATAGAAGGGAAGCACAATAAGATTAAGTGCTGATTTCTCATCTGAAACCATGGAGGAAAGAAGACAGACATTTATATAATCTAAACATCTTTTAAAATATATATGAAAAATAATAATAACATTTATGTAAGCAAATGCACATATATGCACATATATCTATATATCGTTTTACAAATATTGGTTTGTATTGTGAAAATTTTGATTTTTACCCACAATTAAAATAAATAAATAAATAAAGATACTTACATTACATAAATCTTAAAATATATGGGGGATTGCTCTATGTGCTCCATTCCCTACACCTCACACATTTTACCACATTAATTACAACTATTTTTCTCTCTCCCTCCTCTCAGAACCTCCAGTGGCCACTTTGGCCACATCAATGATAACAGAGCTTCCAATTCTAAAATCAAAATAAGTCTATAGTAGAATAACAATGTCTATTCTAGATCCATCGTTCATGCCCCAATCCAGAAGATCCAGGGATGGTGATGTCCTCTCTGCCTCTAATTAAAAGGGGCCTTAGATCCCGTGGGGCAGATGTATGGGACTTCCTTGCTTGCAGTTGCAGACTCTCTCAGTTCCTTGGGATGGTCGTTGTCCATCATCATTGCCTTGTTACTTGTCCTGGCTTAGTCCAATGAACTGGACAGTAGTTGTTACAACTCTGTTGAGATTCAGGGTCCATCTGGCACATGGATGTTCAGGACTCTTAAGCAACATTTGGATAGTGTCAAGCTTGTTTTGGTAATTACCCTGTACTCTGAGCAACTAATAGTCTGATTCCAGGTAAGGATGTGGTCAAAAGCTATAATTGCATTGCCCTAACAAAGGCAAGTTTTCCTGCAAGAAATTATTGCAATTTAGTGCTGGCATCTCCTTTCTAGGCCTCATATCTAGACAGTGCAAGGTAGTGGGGCATGTGAGAAAGTTGCAAAATCAGTATAAGGAGAGGGGGATATGGTTGCAAGTAGGCCTCAGAAACAAAGGTCTCCCACTTTATTGACATCAGATACCTGGAGACTTTGTGAGAAAGGGAGGGTCTAAGAATTCCCTACCTAAAAAGCCCTGAGGAGCTGGAGGTGTCCCAACATTTATATGACTCCTTTATGACTGGCATCCAGACGGTAGTCAAATGAGATTGGAAGGTCAAAGGAGAACTAATGGATTCTACCTGAGGTGGAGCTGTGTGACGAAGAAAGAATGGAGAAGTACAGGTGAAAAAAGAAGCTAGGAAAACATGGCATTGGAGGGAAGGGAGCAGTAACACAAAAGATATGAAGTGAAAAATAACAAGGCTCATGGGGATAGGAGAAGTAGCAGTGGCCAGGCATCACATGGCATAATATCTCAATGAGAAACCTTCATAAACCCCAGCTCTGTCTGGAGTCTCTTCTTCCAGAACACCAAGCTGGTTGAACAGAGTTCCCAAAGAATTCCAGAATTTTAGGCCGGTCAGATGAGCCAACAGACAGGAAAGAAACATGGCTAAGTGTAGTCCAGCATCTCCCTTCTGTGGATGCAGCAGCTCTGGGGCTGGAATGAGGTGAGGTGGTGGATCTCAAGGTCAGCACAGGCAGTTTCTGGCATGTCCAAAGTAAGGATGAGCTCCCTGGGCAAGATTCTTTCCAGTGCCTCAGTGAATCCACCTGGGAGAGAATGTGTTGTTTCTGCTGCTTTGCAGTCTCCTCCCAGATGTACAATTTGAGGGCCTCTCACCTGGGTGGATCCATAGGTCAGTGTGTTGACACCCCCTTTCTCAACCTTTCTGGGTCATCGCTCTGATTCATGATATATATCATGACCTTTCCACTCTTTGTCTCCTATTCTAAGCAGAAGGGCTGATGCCCAGAAGGCTCCTGCTCTCAGCAGCGGCTACTAATGCTATCATTGGACTATTCATAGTCTGGGTTGCTTGGGTGGGTAGAGCAATCTTCTGCTGCTGAGCAGTTACACCTGCAGGTCTGGCTTGGTGGGCCAGGTGGGCAAGGACTTGGGCTGCCTCCTCCCCTTCTTTTTGGCCGCTTCTTTAATCTTGTCCAGTAGTCCATGCAGGGAGCTGAGCAGTGGTCAGTGACAGCCGGCTCGGTGGGAGGGGGTACCGGTGGAGGCGTTACCGAGTCATCTTGTTTCATCGAATACGGTCACAAAGCTGTGGCTCATATCCAGCTGCACACCAGGCTTGCAGCAGAGCTGTGGCCTCCATCGACACCTCCATCTGGAGCCTGGTACGCAGACTCACAGTTTGCTTAACCCGCTGAGCCTCAAGACTTTGGGGAACAGCGCCACCTTATCTGTAGCCCCCTGCACTATTCTTGATTAAATTTATTCCAAGAACCCAATATTTTAGTAGTTATTGTAAATGGAATTTTTTATTGATTTCCTCATAGTGATCATTCTTAGTCTATAAAAACTGTGCTGATTTTTGCATATTGATCTTAATATCCCACAACATTTTTACACTAGCTCTTATAGCTTTGTTGTTGCCTTAAGAATTTCTATATATAGGATCATATCACCTGCAAATAATGAAAGTTTTTCTTCTTCCTGTCCAATTTGGATGTCCTCTAGCAAGAACTTTTAACACAATGTAGAATAAGAGTAGTGACAGAGGCCATCCTTGCCTTGTTCCGGATCTTACAGGAAAAGATTTTCGCCTGTCACCACTGAGTATGTTACTTGTAGGTTTTTCATATATGCCTTTTATTATGTTGAGGAAGTTTCCTTGTATTACCCCCCTTCAATATGTTTTTAACAAGTACACAAGCTGAATTTGGCCAAGTGCCTTTTCTGGGTCAATAGAGATGGTCATGTAAGTTTTCTCCTATCTGTTAATACATTAATTATTTTCTTATGTTGAATCATCATTGCATACCTGGGATAAAACCCACTTGATTGTAGTTTGTTATTCATTTAATGGGTTATTAGATTCAATTTGCAATATTTTATTGAGGATTTTTGCCTCTAAGTTCTTTGGACAGATTGGTCTCCAGTTTTCTTTTCTTGTAGCATCTTTATGTGGCTTCGGTATTATAGTGATGCTGGCTCCATAGAATGAGTTAAGTAACGTTTTCTCCTCTTCAATATTTTGGAAGAGTAGGATTGGTATGAATTACTTTCAGAATGGTTGATAGAATTCTCCTGGTAGTCATCCTTCCATAGGCCTTTCTTTGTCAGAAGTTTTTTTTTTTTTTTTTTTCTTCATATTTCATATAATACACTTATATTTTATATAACATATTTAGTTCATAATAGGGCAATCATACAGTATTTGTCCTTTATTGTCTGGCTTACTACACTCTATATAATGCCCTCCAGGTTAATGCATGTTGTCATATACTTCACAACTTCATTTGTTCTAACCATTGCATAATATTCCATGCTGTGTATACTCTAAAAATTCTTTATCTATTCTTCAGTTCATGGACACCTGGCTTGTTTACAACTTTTGGCTATTGTTAATAGCACTGCTATGAACTTTGGTGTGCAGATATCTATTCATGTCACTGCTTTCAGTTTTCTGGGTATATGACTAGCAATGGTATTGCTGGGTCCCATGGCAAGATGATATTCAATTTCCTTAGGAAATGCCAGAGCATCCACCACAGTGGCTGTACCATTCTATATTCCCACCAACAGTGAAAAAGCATTCCTATCTCTCCACATCATCTCCAACATTTTCAGTTTACTAAATTTTTGATAGTGCTCAGGCAAATAAGTTTGAAATATTATCTCATCGTAGTTTTGATTTGCATTTCCCTAATTACTAGTGATGTTGAACATTTTTTTCATGTGTTGTTTTGCCATTTGTACTTCTTCTTTAGACAGTTGTCTTTCCAAGGCTTTTGCCCATTTTTTAATTGGATAAATTTTCTTTTGATTTTTGAGTTACATGATCTACTTATATATCATATTTAACCCTTATCAGATATGTGTTGCCAATTATTTCCTCCCATTTAGTCAGCTGCCTTTTCACCCTTTTGACAAAGTCCTTTGAGATGCAAAAGTGTTGAATTTTGAGGAGGTCCCAATTATCTATTTTTGTTGTTGTTGTTGTTGTTACTCGTGCTTTGGGCATAGATTTAAGAAACTACCTCCCACCACAATATCTTGAAGATGTTTTCCTACATTCTCTTCTAGAGTTTTATGGCTGTTGTTTTTATATTTAAGTCCTTGGTCCATTTTGAGTTAATTTCTATATAAGGTGTGAGATAGGGGTCTTCTTTCTTTCTTTTGGATATGGCTATCCAGTTCTCTCAGCACCATTTGTTAAATACACTATTTTGGCTCATCTGGGTGGGCTTAACAGCCTTGTCAAAAATCACTTGACTGTAGATGTGAGGGTCAATTTCTGAGTTCTCAATTCGGATCCATCTGTCTATATGCCAGACCATGCTGTTTCTTATCAGCTAAGTAATATGCTTTAAAACCAGGAATTGAGAGTCCTCCAACTTTGTTCATCTTTGTATGATATTTTTGAATATTTGTGGACCCTTACCCTTCCAAATAAATTTGATTATTGACTTTTTGTTTTCTGCAAAAAGGCTGTTGGGATATTGATTGGGAGTGCATTGAATCTGTAAATCAGTTTGGGTAAAATTGACAACTTAACGATATTTAGTCTTCCATGAACATGGAATGTCCTTCCATTTATTTAAGTCTTCTTCAATAATTTTAAGCAATGTTTTATAGATTTCTGAATACAGATCCTTTATGTCCTTGACTAAGTTTATTCTGAAATATTTGGTTGTTTTAGTCACTATCATAAATTCAGTTACTTTTTTTTCTGATTTCCTCCTCAGATTGCACATCGGTAGTCTATAGAAATGCTATTGATGTTTGTGAATTCTGCTACTTTGGTGAACTTGTCTATTAATTCTAGTAGTTTTGCTGTGGATTTTCAGGATTTTCCAGATATAGGATCATGTCATCAGTGAATAGTGAAAGTTTTCTTCTTCCTTTCCTATTTGGGTGCCTATTATTTCTTTGTATAGCCTAATTGCTCTAGCTATAATGTCTAGGACAATTTTGAATAATAATTGTGACTGTGGGCATCCTCATCCTGTTCCTGATCTCAGCAGGAAAGCTTTCAGTCTTTCACCATTTAGTACAATGCTAGCTGTAGGTTCTTCATTTATACACTTTACCATATTGAGAAAACTTCCTTCTATTCCTATCTTTTGGTGTGTTTTTATCAAGAAAGAGTACTGTGTTTTGTCAGATGTCTTTTCTGCATTGAGAGGATTATGTGATTTTTCTTCTTCATTTTTTCAATGTGGTTTATTACACTAATTGCTTTTCTTGTGTTGTACCACCTTTGCATACCTGGGTTAAAACCCACTTAATAATGGTATATAATTCTTTTGATGTGCTTTTGGATTCTATTTGCAAGTATTGTTTTGAGGATTTGTACATCTATATTCATTCTTTTATTGTAATATCTTTATCTGATTTTGGTATTTGCGTGACGTTGACTTCATAGAATGAGTTTGGTAATATTCTTTCCTGTTCATTGTTTTGGAAGAGCTTGAGTAAGATTGGTATTAGTTCATATTTTATTGATAAAATTTACCTGTGAAGCCATCTGGTCCTGGGCTTTTCATCTTTGCAAGGTTTTTGATGACTGTTTAAATCTCTTCAATTGAAATTGGTTTGGTGGGCTATTCTATTTCTTCTAAAGTCAGTGTAGGTGGTTTATAGATGGTTTATGTGTTTCTAGGAATTTGTTCATTTCATCTACATTTTCTAGTTTTTGGACATAGAGTTATTTATAGTATACTCTTTTGGTAGCTCTTGTTTCCATAGGGTCAGTGGTAATGTCCCCCCCCCCTCTAATTTCTGATTTTATTTATTTGTGTCTTCTTTTTTTTTTTCCATTTTCAGTCTAGCTAAGGTTTTATCAATGTGTTGATTTTATTAGTCAGCAAAAGTGGTGCTGATGCAAAGTACAAGAACTCTGTTGGATTTTATAAAGGATATTTATTGGGGTAGAAACTTAGTCACAAGGCCATAAATAGCCCAGCTTAAGGTACAGTAAGAGGTCCTTTCTCTCCCCAAATCATTGGCCACTTGTTGGAGCAAGATGGTGGGTGATGTCTGCTCCTTCCTTTTTCCCATTAATTCTCAGTGGTCCAAGCTTCTTCCAATCTCTGCTGTAGGCTGTTATAAGGCTCATTTCCCCCCTCCCCAGGACTCATTTTTTTCCAGACTCAGCTGTTCAGTTATCTTCACAAGGTTAGCTGTAGACTATCAGGATCATCTCCCTACCCAGGGCCTCTATTGTATCTAATGGGCTGTCTCTCTTCATCTGTGTTCTTCTTCTCTGTGTGTTTACTTCCTTGTGAGCACGTTTTATACACAGTGGGCTGGGACTCAATGCTACATTGAACTCTAATGATGTGGTTGAATCAGAACCTTCATCTTAATATGATTTAATCAGATGTCTCAGCTGAATCTAATACAATCAAAACGTTATCAGGTTACAAGAACTGACCAGTTTACAGACAAAATCTACATTTCTTTTTGGAATTCATAAATAATATCAAACCGCTACATTTATCTTCTCAAAGAACCAATTTTTATTTTTGTTGATTCTATTGCTTTTTGTGTTTTTTTTTTTTTTTTTGTTCTCAATTTCATTTATTTCTACTCTGATCTTTACTATTTCTTCCCTTCAGCTTAGATTGGGATTAGTTTTCTTTTCTTTTTCTAGTTCTTGGAGGTGTTCAGTTAGGTAATCAATTTTACTTCTTTCTTCTTTTTTAATTAAGGAAGCATTGAGGGCTATAAATTTCCCTCTCAGCACTGTCTTTGTGGTGTCCCTTATGTTTTGATATGTTCTGTTCTCATTTTCATTCATCTCAAGATACTTACTGAATTCTCTTGTAATTTCATCTTTTATGCACTTATTGTTTAAAAGTGTGCTGTTTAACCTCCATAGATTTATGAATTTTCCATTTTTCCATCCATTATTGATTTCCAGCTTTATTCCTTGATGGTCAGAAAGTGTATAATTTCAGTCTTTTTAAATTTATTGAGACTTATCTTGTGACACAATATATGGTCTATCTTGAAGAAGGATCCTGACCATGTGAAAAGAATACATATCCTACTCTTTTAAGGTGCAATGCTCTATAGATGTCTGTTAAGTTTTATCCATTAATCATATAATTCATGCTCTCTGTTGCTTTATTTATCCTCTGTCCAGATGTTCTATCCAATACTGACAGTGGTATATTGAAGTGTCCAGCTATTATTGTGGAGACATCTATTTCTCCCTTCACATTTGCTAATGTGTGCCTTATGTATCTTTGGGCACTGAAGTTGAGTGCACATATATTTAGATTAGTTATTTCTTCTTTTTGAATTGCCAATTTTCTTAATATATAATGACCTTCTTCATCCCTTATAACAATTTTGCATTTAAAATCTATTTTGTCTGATATTAACCAATTCTTTTTTGATTTTCGTTTGCATGGAATATCTTTTTTCAACCTTTCACTTTTAACCTGTTGTGTGCTTATATCTGAGTTTAGTCTCTTGTAGATAATGTATAAATGGCTCATATTTTTTAATCCATTCTATCATTCTATGTCTTTTCATTGGGTAGTTAAAGCCATTAGCATTCAATATATATAAGTAAAGGCATTACTTACTTCATCCATTTTGACCTTTGGCTTTCTGTTGTCATATTGTACTATTATCTATCTTTTTTACACTTTCTAATAATCTTCATTTCTACACTATTTTCCATGTCTCTTGCCCTTGTCATTTTTCTTTTAAGGCTGCAGCAGTCTCTGTAGTATCTCTTGTAATTCTGGTCTTTTGATAATATATGCTATCAGTTTTTGTTTTCATATGAAGAATTTGTATTGGCCTTCATTTTTGGAGTATGGCTTTACCAGATACAGAATTCTTGGCTGACAGTTTTTCTCTTTATATATCTTAAGTGCATCATAACACTTTCTTCTCTACTCTGTGGTTTCTGATGAGGCATTGACACTTAATCTTATCAAGTTTCCCTTGCATGTGATGTGCTGCTATTCTCTTGCTTCTTTCAAAATCTTCTCTTTATCTCTAATATTTGTCATTCTGAATAGTAGGTGTCTCAGGGTAAGTCTATTTTTGTTTATTATTTTAAGGTTATGTTGCCCTTATTTGATATTGATATTTATATCTTTCATAAGGGTAGGAGAGTTTTCAGCTATTATTTCCTCAAACATTCTTTCTGCCCCTTTTCCAGTTTCTTCTCCTTCTGGAACACTGATAACACATATATCTTTGTTTCATGTTGTCATTCAGTTTCCTTAGACCATGTTCCCTTTTTTTTCATTTGCTTTTCTTTCTGTTCTTTTGTCTTTTCCAGTTTGGGTGTTTTCCCTTCAAAATCACTCACTCTGTCTTCAAGTAATTCAACTCTGCTCTTATGTGCCTTTAATGTATTATTTAATCTAATCCATCATGGCTTTCAGTCAATAAAGTCTGTTACTTTTTTTTGCAGACATTCAAATTGTTCTTTATGTTCACCCAGTGTCTTCTTAATATCCTTTACCTTTTTAGTCTTATTTTCTTTCAATTCTTTTAATTTTTTTTGTATTTGCTTACAAAAATGTTATTTATATATATATATATATATACATATATTTTAAGAGGTGCTTAGATTATCCAAAATATTACACAGAACCCACTAGTTGTGTGATTATCATTGATTAATTTTCTTGAATCCTGGATATCTTCAAAATATTTGGTTTGCATATATGAAAGACAGCATTGGTTTAAGTGGGCACTCACCATCTTTCTCACAAAGGATGGTTTATTGGGGACAAGATTCTGCCTGGGTGAGCTGTTCTGGGAGCCCGAGTAGCAGAAGACTTTGGGTCATCAATTTAGGGGGAGCTGGACAGGGAGATAGCTTACTCAAGATAAAACCATTAGATTTCAGCCCTGCACTTGGAAATTATGGATGGCTAAGCCACTCCCTCAAAGCAAGGGAACAGGGTGTGACCGGACAAAATCCAGCCACCCAGTGAGAGAGAGCATTCCCTGAGAGAATGGTAAAGGGTAGAGAGGGGTTTCCTTTCTGTGGGTTTGGTTGCCTGTAGGCCCTTAGAGCTTTGGGGCACATACCAGCTGGCACAATGTAGCAACAGGCTGAGGGGAAGGGTGAATCTCCTGAGGAAGCCTGATTTACCTAACCACCCAGTATACAGAGGCTTGGCCTGAGAAAGGGCGGAGACAGCCAAATTAATAGTTCTGGACTTAGGACTATCAGAATTTCAAGTCCCTTAAGGGAGTTAGGCAGTGGGAAGCACTTAATAAGTTTACAAGAGCCTATTTAGGGTTCCCTGGGAGGAGGGGGTGGTCTAGAAGAGGCTTGAAATCATTTTGGTGCCGTATATTCAGTCATCAGCATCCAATTTGACTTTTGAAAGGGAACTCAACCTGACCAGGAGAGGGGAAAGGAGATCTGCTGATATAGCCTGCTGAATTCTTCTGCCCTAGGAGAGTAAAACCTGCCTGGGGAAAATGAAGGAATAGCTTCCTGAAGAGCTAACTGACCCAATTAGAAAGTTAGCTCAGTGGAGGAATTTCTGCATTGAATATATGAGGCACCTAGTTCAATTTCCAGCTCCTCTTAGAGTAGTGATCCACTGGGATATCTAACAACCAGGTGATACCTGTAGGACAGGGAAAAAATAGACATTATTTTTGTACTAGCTTCTTTTGGGTCCCCTATTTCTCCAAAAATTAAAGGTTACTTAAAAAAATTAACTTATTTTACTCACTAAAACTCACATCAAAACCTGCAGAGAGAAGCCTGCAGGGTAATTGATTGATTAACGCAAGTAGACTGAGACACTCCACAAGGGCCCAGGTAGGAATGCTGTTCATCCTTAGCTTTGACTGCTAGCTAATGTGTTTTTGTGTGTGTGCATGTGTGTGTGTGTGTTTTGGTTTGTTTTTGTTTTTTTTAATATTTTATTTTATTTCCTCTTTCCTCAGCTCCCACTGAGGCTAGCTTGTATCTGCTTTGCTGTGCTTCTTCCTTGATTGCCCTATTTCTGTGTATAATGCTTTTGTCTACCAACACTATCTGTTTTCCTTCCTTCATCTTTCAATCTTCTGGATTCTGTTGTGGTTCTTACATTCCACCTGTTTTTATAAGTCCTCAACCTTACTGGTTTTGATTTCTATCTTGTCTAGTGTGGTTTTTTAAAATTTTATTATTAAATATTTTCTTTTTTTTTTTTTCTCATTCTCTTTCTATCTCTCTTCATCATTCTGGCCTTTTAAAATCATTCTATATATTTTTCTCTATTTATTTTCCCATTTAATTATAGGTACTTCACTTTTTTATTCCTATTACTCTATACTGCTTATATGAGTTAAATATTCATTTTACTAAGACTTACATGGCCCCTCTTCTAACTTTTTTTTGGGGGGG